>JAOTRN010000036.1:4698710-4721961 GCA_028566695.1 Bagroides melapterus
TGTACTACAGATAATATGGTGCCTAAGACTTTTGCACAGTACTGTATAAAATAAAAGTATTTTTAAATGTTATTTTTTTATTACTATTAGAATATTATTGCTTTAATCTGGAAGTCCAAAATTAAACTTGCACCTTGGTCCGAGTCAGGCTGTTGTAAAGTCGAAGCTTTGGGAGTTCAGTTCCATCTGGTGAAGTCCAGGGAGGCTGCATCCTCTTTCCCTTTACTGTAAGACAAAATGCACAGCAAATTAATTTCTAATCACAATCAGATTGTGATTAGAGGTTTGTAGCTTTGCATTCACTAAAAAATAAAATGGAAAAAAAAAAAAATAATAATAATAATAAAAAAAAGTGACAGAAACCGAAGAATGTAATGAGAGAAACAGGATGCTGCTGCTGACAGGAAATACAATGCAGCGAAAGACTCAAACTGACAATCACACTCAATCTTATGCAACCATCATCAAGGATTGAATCATCTAAAGGACACGAGACTTCACTCGTCTCACAGTCATGACCCCGGAGCACCAGCACAGCGTTCTAAACTCTACTTCACTCCAAACAATATATTCACCAATCACACCCAGCTGGCTCCTAAACATTACACATTACATGACCCTCGCTCCCTGTCTACTCACTGGTGCCTGAGGCCTGGCCGTCAGTTCGAGGCAGCAGTGTGGCTATGTGCCTGTACCAGCGCAGAGCGTGCACGAGCTGCGACGTTGGAGGAGAACCGCGAAAAAGAGCGAATGCATCTGCGTCCGCCTGCGAGGGCCCGTAGCCTGCCAGGTAACTGCGGCTGCTCAGGTACTCGTTCAGAGCCTCGGCCCTGTGGCCGTCCTCACTTATGTGCAGTAAGAAGCCATAATCAAAGGCTGGGAAGACAAAAGGACGAAACACAAACACACACACACACACACACAAACAAGAATAAGAAAAGCACAATGTCTACAGCACTGGACCTAAACATCACAACAGAGCAGGATGAGGAAGGATCTGAAAGAACAACACACTGGTGATATGCTCTCAGGACACGGACATGATGCTCAGAGACGTACAACCATGAACGTCAACAATATCTGTATGAGGATACGTTAATAAAAGCTCTGATCTTTAAAAGAAGGCCAACAAACAAAATATGCAAAATTACCATAAGTATTGTAAAAGGGACTTTCTAAAAGTTTCTGAGGCACAGATTCATTTTAGAAAAACACTCCAGCTAATATCTGACTAACAAATATTAAGCACATTCATTCAGCGAAAATGTTTCTATACACAAATATAGAAAAGCAAATAAAAATAAACTACTTTTTACATTAAAAAAACTGTTTTCATAAAGAAAGAACATCAGTAAAGCCAACAAACTCAGCAGAGCAGTGAGGCAACAACAACTTTCCCTTTGCTCTGAGACAAGATGCGTTGCGTGTGCTTAACTCACGTGCGTGCCGAGCTTGAAGCACTCGCGTGTTCATTATTAAACGTTGATGATTATAAAGAGAGCGGACAGGAACAACCGAGGAATAAAAAAGAAACTGGACTATGTCACGAGACGAACCGGATGCGACTGGAGACAGGAAACTTTAAAGCATTAAAGCTGATTCTCTGTTGATTTAAAAACCGAGATGCACAAGATTGCAATCGTTCTCAAGGTTTAAATCATCTAAGGAAGCTAAACTCATCTCACAGTCATGACCTGGACCACAGCCTAATAATCTGCTTCCCACTTAATAGTGTTGTCATTACTGATTTTCCTTTATTAATTCTTATGCTAGGAATCTTGGATTAACTCATTTTAATTTTTAGAGACATGTATAAAGACATATACAAACACTTGTAGATAACCAGAAGTAAATATTCACTTATTTCCCATTCGAGCTTTTTATTATAGTAAATAAGGTTTCCATCAACTATAAACAAAACCAAATACAACCTTTTCAATCCTGACAATGCCCCATGAACAAAGTGAAAGCGCAGTTAGCTGTTAGTGTTAGCTAACAGCGAACAGTGTGTTAAGGTTGGTGTGGAAGAACCTGAGTGTTCTGCACACAGCCCGGACTCTGATTCGACCCTGATTCGACCCTAGTGAACACCTGACTGAACCCCAGACCTCCTCACCTGCTATTGTCACCTGCTATATGCTATTGTCGCTGAAAGATCACATATCCCCACAGTATCACTCTAAAACATCTAAAATACAGCCTTTCCAGAAAAGTGGAGGTTATTATAACTGCGAAACTGGAATAAATGTTCAAGTAGAAGCACATACGAGTGTGATGGTCAGGTGTCAACATACGCTTGGTGAATATATATATATTTGTATAGTGTGTATTTACTCTTTGAGATCGCTCATCCGGCTTTAAGTGTCAAAACTAGGATTGCGCGGATGACAGAAGTCACCCTATATAGTGCACTTATAAAAGATTTAGCATATGCAAGGATTTAATAGATATAAATATATATTTCAGGTTATCTGGGATCCATACAGATTTAACCAAAAACTGTTAAGGATTACAAAACAGGAAAAACCATGCAGCGTTCATTAAACATTAAAATATATCTGTGTGTTTTCCAGCTGTAAATCAAATGCAACCTCTCTAACAGCTGTAAACTCCCAATCGTACAGTTTAAACCTTTCTTGTTTACAACGTTAACTTCAATTCTTATAATTTTTTCAATGAAATTAATTTGAGGTTTAACATATATTACCTTGTTCTCCTGCCATTTTCCTGCCCCGGGTATCTGATGCAACAATAAACGTGTCCGGAAAATCCTCTCGCGCCGCCAAGGCAGCCTACTTTCCCTTCCCACACGTATTACGACGAAACCCCGCCCCCTGAGTAGATTGGCTAACGTTTTAAACTCATAAACTGTCCATAGATTGGATACTGTAGTTGTGTGCTGGAGAACTATTGGTTAATCCCAGGTAAGAAACCGGGTTTTATAGACTACCGGTGGGAAAGAAATATAGCGCGATGGAGCAACAGATAAACACGTCCGGTTAGTGATTTTTAAACAATGAAATATGGCGGAGAATGAGTTACATGAGTTGTAGATCAGATTTTTGTGGACCGACGAACCATAAAGGGTTAAGCAGAAATTGCTTCCGGGTAAGGGTTAGACGAGGGTCGATTGTATTTCAAAATAAAGGCGTTTGAAAAAAAAGAAAAACAAAACAAAACACAACTATAGACCATTTTAGGTTTATTCCATTGAGATCAGTTTTCAATCAAAATAAATGTCTCCTCATAAAAAGTGTCTCCAAAATCTGTTTTCAAAATCTTTGTCAGAGCAGTTTATACATCCCTTCTTCATGAAATATCCCAGCTCAATCATGTTAGGAGGCAGACAGGATCATAGCATAATCTCCTTTCAAAATATCTGTTTGTCTTTTTGCTCCAGGTTTCATTTTTATCTGATAAAATATGGATACAATTTAAGGGGAAAGGATTTTACCTCAGCTACTGCATGAAATCTAAATCACAAATATTTGGGTAGGTTATGTATAATCTACATACCAGATGTAAAAATTACAAAAATGTAAGATTAATAGGCATCTATTTAGTGTGTTTGTATTTTTTCCCATTGAGCAAGTCTGAGGTGACTGCGGCTGAGGTGTGATTGGTGAATATATGACTGTGAGACTAGTGAAATCTCCTGTCCTTTAGATGATTCAATCCTTGATGATGTTTGCGTCAGATTGAGTGTGATTGTCAGTTGAGTCTTTTGCTGCATTGTATTTCCTGTCAGCAGCAGCATCCTGTTTGTCTCATTAAATTCTTTGGTTTCTGTCACCTTTTTTTTCACTTTCACTTTATTTATTTATTTATTTATTTATTTTAGTGCATGCAAAGGTACAAACCTCAAATCACAATCTGTGTCCTGGTCGCACAGTTGTACCTGTCCTCTCTGTCCATAACCATCCACGTTTAATAAAATACACATGCATGTGAATTGAACAAATTAATTTCCTGTGCATTTTATCTTACAGTACTCACATCTATGTAGTGTGTTTGTATTTTTCCCCCATTGAGCCAGTCTGAGATGACTGAGGCAACAGTGGCAGGGAAAAAAAAAAATTCCCTTAGGCGGAAAAGGAAGAAACCTTGAGAGGAACCAGACTCATCCTCATTTGGGAGACACTGGAGGGTATGGAACAAAAATATACAGTCAGACAATTGTTTATAAGTGGCACTGTGAGATCTGGATCACGTCTTGATTAACTTTAAGTTCTTACTAAGCCTCTACTGTGTCAATTTATTATAATAAAAATTATATTCGTCAGATTGTCCCGGAAGCTCAACGAGCAGCACATGCAGTACTCGTAGCGGGACGTGTCATTGAATGAATGAATCAACGTCTATGTTGTGTGTGGCCACTGGGTGGCTCTAGATGACAAATACACTGACGTTCATTTACAACGAATCAAGCCTTGTAGGACGTGCGAGATGTCTCGTAGTGTTTGTATATATACATGACTAAAGGTCATGTAGCTCACCAGGCCTTGAGGTGTTACAGAAACTTTCTATGGCGGAGATTTATTACAAACTTGTTGTGTTTTCGGCTTCCCCTTGAGAATCAGCCGCACTCCTGCTCCCATATAAATGAGTCATTTATTACTTACTGAAAAGTACCATCGCTTACTTTAATCCTCAGGGTAATATTTTTGGTTTCTTTTCTAACCACTGCATCTTGTTTATCATGTAGTTCCTGTATCTAGGTCTTCATCTCAGCTCACGTTGACACTGTTCTAACTGTAACTTTTAATGTCTTTGACTTTCTCACACTCTTGTTAGTTGCCGCTTATTAAATGGCATATGATTACTGTGCACAGTGTTCATAATGATGTGAGAGCTCATTTTGTGCTTTATTTATTAATTAATGATCATATACAGCAATAAAAATGATTATGAAGCAGTGTTTTATATATTTATATAAACGTGTTAATGCACATATTTATGTCTTTTAATCATATACATGTTGATATACATATTAATGTTCTTCCATAATTACTGTTGCTCATGCCTTTGCCTTTCTGTTTATCCTAGGTCAATGCTAACAGCTGCGGAAGTTATTT
Source organism: Bagroides melapterus (assembly GCA_028566695.1). Lineage (NCBI taxonomy): Eukaryota > Metazoa > Chordata > Actinopteri > Siluriformes > Bagridae > Bagroides > Bagroides melapterus. The sequence continues at coordinate 4,703,786 of JAOTRN010000036.1, forward strand.
AACTTTTTTCCCCTTCTTTTGACAGTCTGTGCTATGAATGATGCATGCTCTACTGTTGTATATATGTCCTGACACATCAGGCAGCCATGTTTGATGCACATGCCACTATATTCATATACATCATATATAATCTGTACTACGTGTTAATTCCTGTCTTTTGGATTTGCACTGGGTATGCTTATTTTTCCCATGAGGTATAGAGTCATCTCAGGCATCTACATTTTTTTTCTACACCGCATCACACTCTGGCATCAATTTCAGGTGACATTGTTCAATGTTTTGACTGTTCAGCTTTAACTGATCTTCCCGGTATTGGGAGCAGGTAAGAAGAATCCCAGCCAGGGGCAATATTTAGGTATGACACCAGGCTTGTGACATTTATAGAGCAGAATGAAAAACCTACCTCCTGTATTGTCTGTTATGGTCTAATCTTGGCATGCTACTGCTGTGGCTAGTCCGTGCTGTCTGTGTGCTACGACACCGACCAGGTGCTGACAGGCCGGTACATCAGAGAAAAGGGAAGGTATGAGGCGACACTGGGGAAGTGCATGGAAAAGGAGATTGATGCTCAACATTGTTTGTCATGATCCCCAGGCATGTGTGTTATTGGGCAAGAGGTGTGTAGGATGAACTTCTGTATAGAAAAGGACAAATAAACATTGAAGACCTTTCTAAGAAGCTTTTGCATCATCATGTTAAATGTAATGTTGTTTTGTTCTATTATTAGCCATTTTATTTCAATGTTACATTTGAACTTGAATACACTTGTACATCTGAATAAAAATAGACCAGCCTAGCTAAAATAAAAAAAAAATCTATACATAAACTATGTATATATAGTATATATATAGTATATATGTATATATAGTATATATATACTCATGTTGTGTGTGTGTGTGTATATATGTATATATACTCATGAATAAAGCTGATTTTACACCCTATTTAACACAAATCCCTAATCAAAATCTGCAAGGTAGATTAGCAGAAAAGTCTATAAAATGTGTGTATCCACATTAAAAATAAAGTGTTCCACATACAATTAGATATAACAATTTCTAATTGTTAAAATCCAGCAGGTTTTTTAATATCTACACCGAGCTTTGTAAATGCTGTTCACATTTATTTGATAGTAAGCCAAATTGTCTTAATAAAGATTATGTTGGAGTTTTTGAACATTTGATGGAAAATTGGTACTACTGTAAACTCTCAGAACAAAACATGACTATCATTTACTGTTGATTGGGGTGTATCATTAGTTCGGTATCTTAGACCTGAAATCATAAATGTAGTATACATTGTGCCATGGGTAATGGTTTCGAAGTGATAGACATATGCTAAACGTACAAAAGATGTACAAGGTATTTCATAGTGAAAACTAAATTTAAGCCCAGTCTGCTTCTGCAGTTGTTCTCTCTGCTCCCTTCACTCATCCCTTAACCTTCGTCTAACCTCAGCCTCTCTGCTCCTGTCAGCTAGAGGAGGTGTAGGAAAAGAAGCCAAAAATATTGTGTGCTTCATGGCAGTAGATGGAACAGAGGGGGTGGGTGGGTGGGCTTTTGATTAGAGGTATGTGCTCATTATCTCACTGTTGAGGAGAGAAAGACAGGACGAAAGGGCTGGGTCTAGATTGTAGGTCACAGTAAAGGAGGGGGTGTGTGTGATGGTGGGGATCTAATAAAAGAGAAAGAGGAGTGTGGCATCAACAAAGCCTGTTTGTCTGAACCCGTAAGGGACACTCAACCAGGAAACCAGGATGCCTGAACCGACTAAAAAAACAGGTAATAGCTTTTAGTTTTTAACTCTTGATTCATAAAGCTCGACAAACTTTCAGTACAAACTTTCTTGGAGGAGTGTGTATATGAAAAGTTTCACAGCTCCAGCTCTTACTGGGTTTCATGTGCTGGACATATCAGAGTTTATTTTTCACTGTGAATCTTTTCCTGGTTAATTTTCCATGCTGTTACATTTTAAACGATTTGAATTGAAAAACAGAAACTGGACTAGTTTAGACTTGTGCCATAAGGCAACTGAATAAAATAAAAATAAACTGAAAATGTTAAAACAGTAAAACAGTATATACCCGCAGGATGACCTGATTGCATGAGCAACAAAATATGATTGAAACTGGCCACGAATGATGGTCACATGGAAGTGTTGTAAACAGAGACAGGCTATAAGTCCTGTAGTGCCCTGTGTAATTAAATACTCAGCTTTCCCAACTTTAAAGACAAACACTGAAGCTATGTGTCTTCAGTTTGTCACAGCCTCATCCTTAAATGACATTCATCATATGGGTGATGTCTAACAAATGAATAATTCATGAATAAAATGGCTTGCATCACTTTACCATTAGATAAACTGAACCTGTATCAAGCTTTCTCTTACATGCTAATTTAGAAAAAGTCAGACCTCAGTTGAAACGTTTGACTTTTTTTTGTCCGTTACTCACGTCTAAATACGTCAGCTAAGACTCTCTTTACTGCTGGCTTTTTTTTTTTTGGATTATGTCCTGATAAGATTTGAAGCGTATGCCTTTACATAAATCAACTGTATCGCCATTAATTTACTAATTAGCTCATAACATTTTAACATCTTGGTTTTTTGTTTGTGTAAACAAAAAAATTCATGAGGAATTTTAGCCTTAATTTGCAAAACAGAGCTAAAACTTTGTAATGTAAAAACAACTGTGGTTAAAAATAAGCCATTTAGGAGCTGAAAGAGTCGACTCTTATCAGGGAGCCGAGCCAACTTATTTGACTCATTGAAAAGAGTCGAGTGTCTGTTAGGTGCTTTAAGCTCCACCCACTTGGCACCTTGACGTCATGTAATGTATCGCTTCAAAATGATTGTATTATATTATTATTATTATTATTATTATTATTACATAATCTAGCTCACATTGGTTTGTTTATTTTGTTAAGAACCAAAAATCTCTGTTTCGGGAATTTCATCTCATTTAGATGGAGCTGTATCTAAATATAGATAATACTTCTTTGCATATGATCATGTCTGTTACCGCTATTAATTCGCATTATTTCCAAGGTTTGCACCATAGCACATAAGGTGTATCAGAAGATAATATCAATCCAACATGCTACAACTGGGGCTAAGGACATGTGCACACAATGCACAGGACGATTTTTGGAGTTTCAGGAAAAATAGTAATAAAACAAACAAAAAACAACAACAAAAACAACAAAACACTAAATACACAACTATTTATTACACAATAAATATACAACTGTGTAAAAGTACACCTTGTTAAATGGAAATACCTAGAATATTCCCAAATGTAGCTTTTGTTCCACATTATGGCATTATTACATATCAAATGTAATACCTAAATCTATTTCTAGAGATGTGTATTAATTCTAAGAAATTTCCTTATTCTACCAAATCTACTTAAATTGCATAAAATACACTAAATGATCTGCCAAAAGAAAAAGTCCAGATTAGATTAAAATGAGTAAGAATATTGTATAATTATTTATTTGTTGTGAAATTTTTAACTCATTTTCTTTATCTTCAATTTTTCAGCAGAATTAGACACTAATATGCTATTACTTGTATATAGATGACGAAATAATAGCTGTGAAATTGTATTATTCAGTGTGCTGGCTTACACGTGACACATTATACTTTTACTATGGTTCAATTTTAGTCTGTAGTAAAATAGACACTTTAAGACAGTTGCTATGTGACCATGACTTTGAGATGTGAGGCTTGTGTTTCAGCTGGTGTTGTGTGACACGATACAGCAGGAAAAGCTGTGCCAAATCATAATCTTGGTGTGCCAAACACACACACACACACACACACACACACACACATACATATCTCTAAACGCTGACATTTATTAAGTACCATAAGTACCAAAGAATACAAGAATATAACTTCACTCATATGATCACTGCAAACCACACAACGTATCACTGACAAGCATCCAACAGCCTAATACTTAGTAAAGTCCAATTTATCTTATGAGATATTAAGTGTCTTTGTATGCTAAGACCCACAGTATTCAAACCATGTTACTATGACGCTTTTAATGATTTCGACTAAGCTCTTTTTATTGGTCATAACATTATGTGGTTTACTGACAAATCTTCTGTCTCAGTCTCTTCTCCAATGCTTTTTTAAACTGCTTTTACAATCAAAAGGCATCACAGTTCTATATTTAGTCTGCTTTGCCTTGTCAGGTCTAATTCAAGTAATCCTTTAAAATAAAACAACTGCAATTATTAAATTGTATTGCAGTTATCTACACTGAAATCCAACTTATTGCATTGGATATGTGTAAACAGAGCTGTTTGAAGTGCACAGATGTATCTCACATCCATCATCCATCATCCATCATCAGATATTGTATGGACATCTCATGAAATATGTTGGCTGCTTGTCTGTCCTCACTTGAGCCAGGGTGGCCTTCCTGACATCATAAACCTCTGTCCCATATTTCTTATCCCCCTAGGGACCAGTCTGCAGTCACTAGAGAAGGTTTGAGTGGTAAAGTGTTTGTACTTATGGACATGTGATGGCAGGTTCTGCTTTTGTTATGCTTTGTTAGTATCACATTTTAGTGTTCCTTTATGTTCCGTAATTGTGTCAGACAGTCTGTGGCAGAGGTACAAAAATAAAATGTGGATGCCACCAGTTACCAAATAGTTGAGGCGATGCCGAAAAGCACACTGCCATTCTTCCAATGCTTACAGGACAACTGAAATAGAGTCCAGTTAATCCCTCTCACAGCTTAGTGCAGTTCGGTCACAGTGCTGTGCTTAAAGTGCATTTATTAATGGCGAACATATGCTTTCTATATTTGAACAGACCTGCATGTGACACAATACAGGGCATTTCAGGCAGTTTTAGTGGTATGATAGAATGGTCCAGCGCCTTTTATAACTAATAACATTCGTCATGTCCGAAACCTTATTGTGGTCAAGCTAGACGATATAAAAACCAAACTGTGCGTATACAGTGTTTTACATTAACCACCTGGCGCTTATAAAGAGTAAAAGGTATAGAGTTGCACTCGTTCTCGTTCATAACTGTACATGCAGAAGTTTATTTTAAAAAAATCTCCCAAAACCCGGTGGTTTTGGGGGATCCTCTCAGATAATCCTCTCAGATAAGTTTCTAACACGGCCTGATTTCAAATAACAACTTCGATTTTTCCGTATGTGTTCTCCAACTTTTAAAATACGTACAGTATTTAGGCACAGGGTCGACTGATTTCTGTACATACCTAGCAAACAAGCTACATTTGTTACTGTGTTTTCCGGGTTTAGTCTCTAAAGCACCGCCCACACACGATATCGTATGTGATTGGTTAACATTACAATTATGCAAGGATTACCCGGCATGCTCTGCTGTTAGTATACAACGCAGGTTTAAATATTAACATATAGTTCTTTTTTTGCATTTAAAATAGGGAATTTATTAGTAGTAAACTCTATAACGTAAAGTAAATGAAATCATGTTCTTCCGTGTAAGTGTGTAGGATGTTTACCGTTACTGTGTAATATATATGTTTGATAGCGGTCCTCGACGTTAAGCCATTGACAATCAGCACTCATGTTTCTCTTCATTTCGAATAAATCTTTCGCCTTTTACTAAAGATTTCCGTGGGGAGGAACACTATGAGTATAATCTAATTTTTTGTTGCCCTGTCTCACGACGGGGCTTGTTTGTTGGTTGAATATAAGATTAAAATTTTTTTTTGGGTGTTTCAGAAAGAAGTTAGAAATTTATTTGGCTTGTATTATTGTAATAGTTTAGGGCATGTAAGATATTCCTTTTGTTTCTTAGTCTTACACTTATAATGTATGTGTTAATTTACTGGAAAAGAAACTATAAATATTTGGAAAATACAAACTCGCGCAAAATGCTGGATAGTTACAATTTCACTGCCTGCCACTAGAGGTCATCGGAACGTTAAACTGAAAGATAGTCATCTCCCAGAAAGCCGTGCTGTAATATGCAAATTTGGCCGCCCCTCATTGGACGTCACGAAGGCTCAAGAAGCCTGTGTAAAACTACAAAACGTGCGAATGTATGCGAGATGATGGAGTCAGTGCATATATTGACGATGAGAAGAAAATAATCGTCAACAAGGAGCTACATAACATTAATGTGATATTGAATTTCATAATATTTTAGGCCGGCATGTCACGCCTACCGTGACTGTGTACCATGTCTGTCTGATCAGGGTCGTGGACTAAACTTTACTTCAAATTACTCCACTCATGTTTTTCTTCAAATCGTAAAAATCTTTCGCCTTTTACTAAAGATTTCCGTGGGGAAGAACACTATGAGTATAATCTAATTTTTGTCGTCCTGTCTCACGACGGGGCTTATCTGTTGGTTAAATATAAGAAAATCTTTTTGGTATGTTTCTTAACGGGATTCATTTGTGGGTTGTTATAAGAAAACTTGTTCTGTTTTATAACAAGACTCATCTTTGTTATAAATATAGCAATCGATTAACATATCGATTAAAGATTATCAGAGTTATTGTAACACTTATAGTACTTGAAGTTTAGCGTTCCTCTAGATTACATGGTCTTGTTAAGGTTAGTTTCGTAATGTCGACCATTTATAACTAACACAGTACATATAATGAAAAGAGACAATGTTTTTTCAGGACCATGGTGCTACATAAGACACCACAAAGATAAGGACTAAAAAGTAAAGTGCATAAAGTATCTATCTATCTATCAAACCGCAGTTGATGGGTTACCTACGTCATATTAACAAATCGAACAATCCGAATTCAGACTGTGATAATAAGTGAGTATTTAAAAGATTTCCGTGGGGATGAATATCATGAGTATTTTGTTTCTCTGCTATATATATATGTAGGGCTCAATTTTAAATTTGATCCATACAATAAATAAATAAAAAAAAGAAAGGTAATTATACATATATTTTGAAGTGTAATGAGAATAAATATATAATATATATAAAAATGTCTAAGATAAATCTGATACATGTGACTCATTTTTTCACTGAATTTGAAATAGAAAGCTATGAAATGTATAATTAGCTTCGAGACTGTTTTGTACAATTTGTTTCGCTCGGGTAAATCTCTGTAATTTGAGTCATATTAAATTAAAACTTAATAAAGTTATAAGTTTATTAAAAAATTGACGCTTAACCTGCATTCATTGAAACATTATTGAAATAACTTAGATTTTAAAAAAATCAACCACAAACCCATGCGTAATATGCAAATAAGCCAGTCCCTCATTGGACAGTCGCGATGCCTCAATACACAGCAAATATAAAATGTGTAAAACTATAGGAGCTGAATCAATAAATGCAGATAAATTAATGACCAAAACAACAATAACAAAAAACTTGAAATGTAATACTTAAAATAATAGTACATTTTCATGTATGCGTGTACATTATAGCGTGGTGTGTGAGGCGGTGTGAAAGCCTACCGACATTTTATAACATGTCAATCTGGCTGGTGTTGTGTACCTGCTCCGGTGTCTGCTTAATCCTGTTTATTTTTAACCGCTTTTTTTTCTAAGGTTTTTCCGTGGGCAGGACCTTTATGAGGACTAGCTATTTTTTGGTTGGACTAATAATAAATAAAATAATTTTAAACTAATTGGTGAAATAATCAAACATATGGGAAAAGGTGCAGTACTACTGCGGAGAAGATTCCACTAAACCAATGACATAATCTCTAAATCAAAATCTTATAATTAGTCTAGATATGTATTCGACTTCATATACAATACTTTATTGCAATTAATTTCAATCTATCATCCTTCATCACTGACTGACTTATTACAGCTGAACTGGGTTAGTTAGCATTATCAAGTGAACGTTCCAATCCTGCAATGATCCCTTCTTATAAAATAGGAGATTCAAGCTGAGAGCTAAAGTTTATTGTTTATAAAACATTTTAATTTTTGGTTAAAACTAACATTTCAAATGAATATTTTTTGTTCACGTTGTTTCAGTTTCTATGAGTTTATTGACCATATGTTGAAAAATAAGTTAGCTCAAAAATCCACAGAGGGGAAAAATGAGACGATGCAATCTTGTATTAGTCCAAGCCATACTGTAGGTCACAACATTCTAAGCTTACTGTAGCTGTACTGGCCATCATATCCTCTTTTTTAATGATCAAATTAATTTAATTACAGTGGATCATTATGCAACCAGCATTTCTGAAGGATATGTTGATGTAATAATGGATAGCCTGCTATGGTCTGTTGATCCCTTTTCCAGGGAGACCTGTTTATTATATATCTTCTGTCATTTGGACTTGTACAGAGAAGTTAATAAAAAAAATTTCAAACCTGTCACATTAGCCAGAATCTATGAACACAAGTGAACCTTTGTATGTCTTTCCCTTCATCACCCTTGTCCTCCTCAGTATCTGCCTTCACCAAGAAACCAAAAAGTCAGACTGTTGAGGCTGGGGCTACGGTGGTATTTGAAGCACAGACTGAGAAGGAAGACGCCAAAGTAAGATGGCAACGGGATACCAAAGATATCACAGGAAGTGATAAATACACAATATCCGTAGAAGGCAACAAGCACTCACTCACCATAAACAATGCTGTACCTGAGGATGCAGGAGGATATGCAGTTATATCCGGAAGCTCAAAAGTCAAATTTGACCTTAAGATCAAAGAAACAGAGGGTGGGTCAGCCAAGGTTTTTGGGACTTGTGCTCACGTTTGTATCCCAACCACACTTCAGCACCATTGTGACACAGTTTGATTGTGCCAGCTTTTGACTTTGGATTATCACAAAGCACCTTTGTCACATCCCTATGCACTGCCACTTTGTGTGATTCTCTTTACTTGAAGAAATAAAAAAATCTAATATTTGATCTGCTTCCAGCATGATTCTGACCCACTTTCATACACACAAAAACTCTTTGACCAGAACTCATTTTTTCATACTGATCCCTTCTGCTCTTCCCTTAGTTGAGCTATTAATAATAGGTCCACAGAAGCTCAGTCCAACCCGTGATGACCTTTGGCTCTGGAGATTGCTTCCCTGAGAGGCTCTTGACAGCAAGAAGCAAGAGCTTTCATGGAAAAACTGATAGTCACTGAGTGCAAAACACAGGAGAGATATTTGGGGAATAAATACTTAGAAGCCTGGCTTTATTTAACAGTCATATCACAGATAACTATCAGTCCATTTGAAGCTATATCAAGGGTATTGTAGATAGTAGATAGAACTTCTGAGAATGTATAGAACTGTGTTAAAAAGACATGCCCTATAGTATCAGTGAAAGGTAGTGCAGCAGCTATTTTTTTTTAGTCCTGTGTACTTTGATTGCTTCGCTTTTTCCATAGTTAGCCTAAAACACTTCAGATTATCAGTGACTGAATTTAAAGCATGCTATGATATTTTTATAATGTTATCCAGCCAAAGCACCAGCAAAGGCAGCAGTAGAGACTCCGCCTGAAGCCGTGCCCCCTGCTGATGCACCATCAGAGCCCTCAGCAGATGGTCCACCAGCAACCCCTGCTCTCTCTGAACCTGCTCCCAAGACTTCAGAGACCAGTGATCATGCCCTAGACCCTCATGATGGAGTTCATGAGGGTAAATCAAGTTTAATTTTGAACAAAATAACAAAGTTGTACTTCCTTGTTTTTGTAAAACTAATAGAGTTTTCTCACACCCTTTTCTCTTTCAGAAAACCAGCACCCAGACACAAGGCAGGACCTCACCGGACTCTTTTCAGAAAAACCTCAGAGTGGTGAGGTGACTGTAGGTGAGTGAGGGCCACTTTCAGCCATAGAATAACTATGTTTTAGACAGCACAGGCAAAAATAATGTATGTAATGCTGGTGACCAAGCGTATCACAGGCCTTCAAAGCCCCTTTTGGAGCAACTGAAATATACAATCTACCCTCTGAGCCCTACCATGGCAGGAAATCCAAAAGAGCAATGTTTCATACTCTCTTCCTGTGAATCAAAGTTATGTGAGTCTGTTAGCTTACATATGAAGAAAAGGGCAGATAACACATAGTTCCTCTGTGACTTAGCATGAGCAGTAGCTTGAAGATTTGGTAGTTGGCATCAAATGTCTCAGAGGGAGTATGTGAAGCCTCAGGGACAGCGGTGACAGGGAGGACTCGTAGCTATTTCCAATTCATGACAATGATATAAGAGAGGGCGTAGCAAACACTGAAATACAAAAAGTCCATCCATTTTACAGGTGAGAACATCACCTTTGTGGCAAAAGTGTGTGGAGAGTCCCTGCTGAAGAAGCCCACAGTCACATGGTTCAAAGGAAAATGGATGGACTTGGCCAGCAAGTCAGGAAAACACCTGCAGCTGAAAGAGCACTATGACCGCAACAGCAAGGTGTGTAGTGACCTTTGTTATAATTGGCTTATAGAAGGCCTAACTATGTTTCCTAATACTTATTTTACTTTCAAGTGTTGTACATTCAGACATTAAAATGTGAAACAACAACAAAGGAAAAGACAACACACACACTTATAAACACACACTTAAAACTTATAAAACTATTTTAAGTGCAAATGGTAATCTGCAGTACAGTTAAATGCAAATATTTGCATCCTCTTGTGAATGTCTGAAAAATTGTAACCAATGTTATATATCTAAATCATTTGAGGTACTATTGGGTGTCAAATTCTGATGCCTAAGAGTACAAAACACACAAATGTGCAGTACAACACAATTTTATGTTTTAATTTTTTTTCTGAGTGATCGCATATGTTTGAATTTGATTGTAATATTGGTATTTTGCAGAAACGGCAGTATTATAACTCATGTAGGTGCTGATACAATAAATAAAACAAAAAATTATTTTAAACTAGTTAAAATATTCTGATTATTGTACACATAGAAAGGACCATGTAACGAATTATGTAATTAAACTGTAAACTCTCTCACTGTCATTTCACAGATGTATACCTTTGAGATGCATATCATTGCAGCCAAAGCTAATTTCGCAGGAGGATATCGATGTGAGGTGTCATCCAGAGACAAGTTTGACAGCTGTAATTTTGAGTTGACTGTGCATGGTGAGCATCAGTACAGCAGTGTTCTAGCAGAGAAATAAATCTGCAGTACATACAACCATCTGGGGGATTTGGGGGCCTTTCTGGAAGAAATATGTTATCGCAACCAAGGATGAACATTTTTCTAACACTGGATTTGCTGTGTATAAATGATGGTTTGTGAGCGGCATATCAATACACAAATTCACAGCTTCAAGACTTGGTGAATGAAATGATTGATTGAATTAAACAAAATGTGCTCAGAGGGTGTCTGCCGCTGTTATTGTTGTCTCTTCAGCCTTACAGAAAAGAACCTGAGAGTAACTTAAATCTAGGGTGGTGAGTCAGTCTGACAGGTGAAAGTGCTTTTAGATATTTGAGAGATAGCTAGTAGAAGATACTGGCAAGTAAAAATAAAAAAAAATACATAGTGTGCCATGGTATAAAGTCTGGAGTTAGCTGATTGTTATTTTTTTATTTCCTTACAGAGGTTCATACAGTGGAAGGGTTTGATATTCGTGCCGCATTCAGACGCACGTGAGTGGTCCTTATTTCTTAACCTGGCTTTGTAGGTTGATGTGTGATTGATGTTAAATAATTAGTGCTATTAGGGTTTATGTAAAATACTATATCAAAGTGGAAAAACATGTTTAATCATCTCATTACTTGGACATACTAATCACTCAGGAGCATAACTCCAGGCGGTAAGAAGAGGATGTCAACAACGGGCAGGTAGCTAACGGGGTTTGTTGCAATGGCAGAGGGCATATTCATGCACTTAAAGCTCATGGGAAAATTAGCTTGATTTCTCACCAAAAGGAGGGTGTTTTGGTTTTTCATATCCATTTCCTTTGACTTCTTCTCTCACTCCCTTTCGTGTCTTCACTTTTATCTCTCTGTCTGAGAACATTTAAAGAGTGTTGACTCATATAACTGAAGTATGTTCCTTTGTGAGTCACTCTCTGAGAAACCCTTGAACCCCCTCTCATCTCTCTTTCTCTGTGTCTCTCTCTCTCTCTCTCTCTCTCTCTCATACACACACAAACAGGCTCGTTCTAACTTTTCATCTTTTCACCTCATGAAGGCAGACATCCAGCCCTCCTTTTTGGCATAAGATTAGCTTTAGATGGTTAAATGAATATGGCTCCCTTGTCCACTGATCCTTTACAAGTGCAGTTCCAGTGACTGAGAGACTGATTTGTGTAAAATAGTAAAATCCTGTTGTATAGATCAACATAAAACAGCAAATATGCTAAATGCTTGTAATAAAATGCTTCTACGCTTTGTTAATGCTAGCTCTGAAATGAAACCATTGACATTTCTCACTTCCTGTGGAAGGATCTCTTCACTGTGACTGAAACGTTGTAAAAATCAGTGGTGTCAGTTGCACAAATGAATTTTCCTTAGCATGTCATCTCCCTTTTCATCTTGCAACGTGATCTCGAAGTGGTCATCATCCCTCTTATTGCGTTTACACACATACAAACATGGGCTTATACTTTAAAAGCAGGAAGTGGTAGCTTGGTGGTTATGGTGCTGGTCTGATGATCAGAAGGGTGTGAGTTTGAATCCCAGGACCACCAAGCTGCCACTGCTAGGCCCTTGAATAAACTCCTTAACCCTCAATTGTATAAATGTAAGTGCTCTGGATAAAGGCGTCTGCCACATGGCATCAAATGAAAACTCAGATCAGAGATTAGTCCTAGCTGCCTTTCTATAACAGCCATAATATGGCTTTTGATGAATTTGAGACATGTCTGATATGCTTCTGAGTTTGTAACTTTGCTTCTACATCAAGGTCTAAGCTTTGATGTTTTCAAAGCAAGAAATGGATTTGCTCTGTGCTAGAGGGCAAGGTTTCAAAATAAAGCCAATGTGAATGATCACTTTATTTGGTTCACAAGGACAGACTAATTACCTGGTTCTCTGATTTCGGTATAATATGTATATCCATATTATGCATTCAGCATGTTTCACACCGCGTGTATGTATCCTACATAGATTTCTACACTAACAGTGATAAAACTGTTGTACGAATGGAAATGTCAGCAATACAGTAGTGTGTTAATGCTCATTGTGTGTTTGTGGCTAATTTCCTTTTGCAGTAGCACAGATGCTGGAGATGCAGGAGAGCTAGACTTCAGCGGTTTACTCAAAAAGAGGTGAGTCTCTAAATATCAAGTGAACACTGCATGAATTGCCCCCCGAATCAAAATGCAGAAGACAATTCAAGTATACCACAAAGATTTAATTTACAGAGAATGGTGTGAGAAAAACAACGTACCACTTATAAAACAATTTTAATAAAAGTGTATATTAAATATTCAGCCTTATTTATATTTTGTCTTCATTCAATTATTTGCTCGGTTTTTATGTCAACAGGTTTTAAGCCTGTATACATTCTGATTAGAATGTATTTATTTAAAAATATGTTAATTTTAGTTGGAAAAATGATTTCAGCCACATTTTATTTTCATAAAAGTATAAAAAATAAACTAAGGTTTGACCTGATTAATGAAACTAACCGATCAACATATAACAGACAGCATATATAACATAAATAACATAACATAACATAAAACATATATAGCATAAATGGCAATTGTAAGATTTTTGTCTCTGGCCCCTGGTAGCATTGGCGATTGGGGATTGGGGATTTTGAAAATGAAAAGCATTGCTTAAATGGGATTAAATTCTACAAAAAAGTCATAAATGTTAGGATGTACTTTTATTCTAATATGATACGTACCTACACCAGAATGCTATTGGATTCTGATTGGTCAGAAGGATTTGGTTAATATTTTCTAACAGCAACTATGTAGTTCTGGCTGTAAAAAAAAAATAAAAAATCACAGGTTATCATTTTATTTTATAGTAACAACTTATCCAGGGAGCTGTATGGTGGACTCTCCACTTATACAGTCTTTAAGAACAAAAAGCGCAGCTGTTGATTTGATGTTTTTTGTGAGGCATTTATTTAGCATTTTGGGTTCTTGTTATTACGATCAGGATAGCGATTCCTGTTTCATAGACCTTCCTGCATATTAAACAGCTGGGACCAGTAGCTCTGCAATACACCATCTGGTGTTTGATTATTTTTATATGACAGCACAAGCCGTCATGTTTTGTTTCCTCGTGTAACAGCATGTCTTATCACGTTTAAGTCCTTACTCATCGTACATTTTTGTAAGGGACACATTTCTTTTTTTTTTTTTTGCATGAATCTTCTCACCTTTTTATTGTCTTATAATGTTCCTGTCTATCACCATGCTGTTGCCTGATAAGTCATGGTAGTCAAGTGTACTGATCTCGGTTTAAATAATGAATGAATGCATGTGGATTGACTATATGTGCTGCAGTAATGGATATTTCTGTACACATATTTGGTCATTTCATTTGTTGTTTGTACTCTTTTCTCTCCTCTTGTGTGTGATCTCCGAATGTAGAGAGTAAGTGACTGAATAGACACTGGTTTGCCGTTCGCATGACGAGTGCTGATGTTAGCATCACGCTGGCATTATTTAGCAACTATAGCAACTTTCCTTGCTACTAGCATAACTATTCACAATTCTCAGTCCAGCCCAGTTCTGTGATTAGGGCAAACACAGATGAATTAACAAGAATCACTTTAAAATCACTTTTCATCTATATGTTGTTCAGTTTGTGGACACATCATTACTGGTATGGGTAGATTTAGTTTAATCACACATACAAAATGCGCTTATACTCACACGCGTAATGTGCATGTAGAAATATGGATTGCTCTCACGGAATATTTGGCGAGCACAATTGTTTCCCACAAAGTATAACTCAACTCACAGGGTAAAATTTTCATGTACACAATATTTTCTGAAAATATCTGCTGCCGCATAATGAAATTTGAGTTGAATATAACAACATGAGACCAGTGGTTTCCCAAATGTTTATAGTCCAACACATTTTTATTAGAGTTTTATTTAGATTAGAGATGCTGTAGATGTGCTACGCATTATTAGTGGGCTGTTGAATTGTGTGCGCTAACCTGCTCTGGTTTGTCTTGTCATGTCTTGGGTTCTGCTTCTGACTAAGTGCAGCAGTTTCTTAAAAAGTGGCCAACGGTAAGAATTGAATTATCCCTGTACGTATTTAATATGCGTTTTTTTTTTTTCTTCTCCTCCCGCTTTCCACCAACTGCTTTTGTATATGCGCTAATGATGATGGTTCTAACAGTAGTGCTGAAAGAACTGGCCATGTCTCCAGCTTTGAGCTAAATATTCTTCAGTTTTAAATTCAAGTGAACTCTCAGGCTTCAGAATTCATAAATGTGAAAGTATTGAATCTCAGATGTTTGAATGAGCCCTTAATAACACACGGTTCCCTGTTGCTGTCTGACTGTCAGCATGGTTCAGGTGAGCAACGAACCTGACGTGGATGTGTGGGAAATCCTGAGCCATGCTCCACCCACTGAGTACGAGAAGATCGCCTTCCAGTACGGCATTACGGATCTAAGGGGCATGCTGAAGAGGTTGAAGAAGATGAAAAAGGAAGAGAAAAAGAGCGCAGGTTTGTTTAGAGCTTGACCTGTTCTAGAAAGCTATTTTTATCTCAAACAGGAAAATCACAATCATGCCACTATTGTCAAATCTTTTCCCCTAACTGAACACCAAGTCCTTGTTTTGCTTTCTTGAATTGCCTTTTAAAGAAAAAGGGCAGGGCTGAGAGGTTAGGACAATTTCTGGGCCAGAAAAAAAGTAAACAGGAGATTAAAATGAAAAGAAACGTGTGAAATCTACTGTATAACAATGCTGGACATTCCAAGATACATTAGAAAATCTATCAGTCTAAAAAACTTTAAACATTCCAAATGACACCTTTAACAATTTGATAAGAGTAAGTACCCAAGTGTATGAATAAAAAATATAGTAAAAGAGACACTGAACTTTTTTTTTATTTATTTTTTGGTGTGTTACTTGTAGAAGTTTTACATTTAAGTCTGGTCATGTTTCATACTTACTGTGGTCTAGTTTGCACCATCCCATCCTTTGAACACATTCCTGATCGTAAAAAGGTAAAAGGTAAAGGTAAAACTGAGTGAATAATGAAATAATGTGTGTGGATCGATTATGAGTGTTGCAGTATTTGATATTTCTACATGTATTTGGGATGCAATTTGAAACAAAATTTATTTCTGTTGTTTTTTTTTTTAATTGTTGTTTTCTCTCCTCTTGTGTGTGATCTTCAAATGTAGAGAGTAAGTGACTGAATATACGCACATCTGGTTTGCTATCCACATGTGCTATTTTTAGCATCACGCTTGCATAGCTTGTCCTATGCTACTATTGCTACTAGCCTAACTATTCACAAATCAGCCCAGGTCAGTGATAATGGCACTGTTTCACATGAATTACAAATTATGTACACCTAGAAGAATTAACAAGAACATTAGAACCACTTTCCATTAATAAGGGTCAATCCTACAAAAATGCTTTTTTCTTTTATAAAAATGTCTAGGTAGGTTATGGATGAGAAATTTTCTGTTAGGGTTCCAATAAAGCATTTGCTTTGCAATAAAGGATTGCTGCATACTTCCTGCAGTATAAATCTGTCTTTTACTTAGACACAGCTTACGCTCTAGCACCCTAACAGATCTTGTACAACCCTAGAAAATAAGTTTTCTTTCTTTCTTTCTTTCTTTTTTTTTTTAAGAAAAGTTTCCATGTCTAACACCATTAGGATGTAAATCTTTCTGTTATACACAAAGAACCATGCGGGGTTGTTCAGAACGTTTTGCAGAATAACGCTGTCTTTCACAGCCTTCCTCAAAAAGCTGGACCCAGCCTACCAGGTTGAAAAGGGACACAAGATTAAGCTGCAGATTGAAGTGGCCAATCCTGATGCGGAGGTGAAATGGCTGAAAAACGGGCAGGAAATCCAAAAAACAGGAAGGTACCCAATTTGCCATGACTAAAATAAAATAATTGTGAAAAATTTTAATTCGTGTTTTAGTTTGCAAATAAAAATACATCAAATATAAACTTGTTCTGCAGAAGTCTATGAGCTGTGAACAAAAATAAAAAAATGCTAATAAATGATGTTGTTGTCTCTCTCCTGCTTTTTTTGAAAATGAAATTGTATGTTCCTGGGATGGCGCGGCTCCTGTGCTTGGCTTTGACCGCAACCTACAGCAAGTGAGTGTCTCCAGTTGGTCTACACATGAAAAAGTGCCCAGTGTGATGAACCGTTCCAAGGACACTGAGATTTGATAGCGCTAGTATTGTAGAGAAACATGTGACAGCTGCTCTAAATTTATTCTTGGCTTATAATGATGCTGAGTATACCAGAAATTTGTCCATTTGTGGGAGTGAAATTTTAAAAGTTTCTATCATGCCATAACAGTCATGCCACGTTTCAAATTTGTCGGATGTACTGAATGGACTTTTGCTGTTCCTTTAGGTATATCTTTGAGAGTGTAGGGAATAAACGTTTCCTCACTATCAACAACTGTTCTCTGGCTGATGACGCAGCGTACACCTGCATCGTGGGAGATGAAAAAAGCTTCACTGAGCTCTTTGTGAAAGGTTTGTGATGATGAGTACTAACGCAAGTGTTTTGAGCATTTCTGAAGCTTGAGATTCATCTCTCCGTTTCTTTCTCAGAGCCTCCTGTTCTGATCGTGCGTAATCTCGAGGATCAGATGGCAATGAAGGGAGACAGAGTAGAATTTGAGTGTGAAGTCTCTGAGGAAGGAGCTTACGTCAAGTGGTAAGATTCTTAACAACTGATAGGACCTATGAATATATACCACGCTAGACACATCTTAATCAGTAAAAGGGTTTCTCCTTTCCACACGGGATGTGAGAATGTGAAGAAAAAAAATAACACACAGTCAAACACAAGCATGACAATGGGTGAAACTGATTAAAGAGCACTACAGTGTCAAGGGATATATAGGCTATAAGAAAAGAATGATTTTATTGCAGAAGCATGTCTGTCTCTAATAGATTCCTCAGCTGTCCAGAAGATGGCATGCGTGTCCTTTGTTGAACAGAGTGGCTGCCAGGCTTTGGCTGACTCAACCTGGTGGTGCAGAAGTGTTTTGTGTGTTTGTGTGTGTGTGTGTGTGGGTGTGTGAATGAGTGAGTGAATGAGGCATGGCTTCACCTGATCTGGCTCCAAGGCTGT
>JAOTRN010000036.1:4742155-4766181 GCA_028566695.1 Bagroides melapterus
ATAAGAGATTTGTTGGTGTTAATTCATTATTAAATTGATATTCTCAGTATTATTATTAATAGACGATACAAACAATACAATTCCTGTAAAGGATCAGTTTTTGTCACCCATTTTTCTAATTTTCCTTATATAACACCTTCCAAAGAGCAGAACGAAGTACTTGCTGTTTTTTTTTTTTTTTACCTGAACAAAGTGACTAAATTAATGGAACTCACAGAACTTTTGAACCACAGTAACAGGTTTCACTCCATACAGCACCAGAAGCACTATATCTCAATTGTCGGGCTTCTTTGGAACATTTACGATAAATAATACTGAAGTCCAACACACCATGTATTAGTAAGGTGCTAACACATACCATTAAAACAGATCTAATGGACCTTGGCACAGATTCTTGTCACATCAGGTCTTCAGGTCTGTGCTGGAGACATTACAGCATTCTTCCAAATCTTACTCCCTCAGCTGGTGTTTGGAGGATCATGATGACATCACTACCATAGGTGCTCAACTGATTTATGACCTGGTGACTATGAAGCCACAACATATCATCTACATACTCATCAAAGGATTAAAAGTGCTCTCACGTCCTGTAGCTGAGGGTTGAGGTCATCCAGGAAGACAGCATGACCAGGATAGTGATGTTACATCATAGGATAAAGACAGTCAGTCCGAAGAACTTTACTGTACTGTACATGCACAAAGTTTGATCATGTCATGTTCTGACATTCTCAATGACCTGAAGAACATTTGCTCTTCTGTTTCCCACTACAATAATACTGCAGCGAACGTGCACTTTACAAGAACCCTATACGCTGTCTGTCTCTGCTCTTACAGAAACACAGGCCAGTCCATCAGTTTTTCATGACTCCTGGAATCCATACAGTAGTAAAAATAAGCTTTGCGTGTGCATACGTGTGTGTCGACCATGTGGCTACTGTACAAGGACACATTCATTACCATTAAAGTGTACTGCATGTGGCACCAAGGCATGATGTGTTACATGAGCCTTACTGACTCACAGCAGACGTTCAATTCACAACAATTTCTTTTCTACGGTTTTGCTTTCCCCCCTCCAGACTTTCCTCAGTATCTCTGATGTCCCCAGTCCCATGCAGCTGTCTATGGCACGGTGCTAACAGTACTAATAGTACCCACTTATAGCAAGGGATTATTTAGTCCCTGGTGTTTCTGTTGCAGCATATACAGTACGTGAACAGTTACAAGAGTGTGGTATACATCACTTACAGCAAGGAAAAACTAATATAGATAATCAAGACAATAGTACACCCTGAAGGTACAGGAGCTGGGAAGTACATCCCTTCATCACACTGTCAAAAGGCTTATCTCTAATCATGAACACAACTCTTACTTCACACTTTAAAGTTATTAATAGGCTTCTGAAGAGGCATGCGTTTGGAAAAGTAACACGAGACTTAAAGTACATATGAGGAGTATACATGATAAATTATAAAAGTTGTTGAGTGACTTTTGGTGGCACTGTGAAACCCTTTGTATTTAGATGAGAATAGTAAAAACGAGCAAATTTAGTTTTTAAATATATCAACCAACTTCACTGAGACAGTTTAATGAAATTTTAAAGGATCTAATGATACATGTTCTCTAATCATGTCTGTCTGTCTGCCGGAACGCACAATTAAATGCTGTCCTTGGTACAACTGGGATCAAGATTCAAGATCCCTATAACCATCCATTGCAAATGTATACTAGCCCACAGTGCCCCCTGGTGTTAAGAAATGTAATAATTACAGGCAACAGCTAAGACTGAAGATTAAATAGAGAACTTTGGTGAAAAAGAAAATGGACTGCACCAAATGCACAGCTACTCCAAAAGAAAAAAAAAAAAAAAAAGATCAAGAAGCCAGTATTTCTGTGTAATTTATTTTGTGCAGCTTGAAATCATTACTCTGAAGTAAACCTAAGAAGTAATATTTAATTCTACGCATCTACATTACACGTAAGACAGTTCACCAGGAAAGTAGAGCAATGTTAAATGATACAGTAATATTTAGGCTCAATTAAAGCAACATTCCCAAACTAGCATACGGGACATTCAACAGGATATCAAATAGCTGTCAGAAAAATTGCACGTTTGGTCTTTGTACTCGAAAAAACAATGGGACAATGTCCTCAGAAAAGCAATACAAATAATTCCTTGGAAAAAAATCCTGTGAATAAAATGTATCAAAAAAGGCAAGCAAAACATCATAAGAAAATGGTGGTACAAAAATAGCAAGTAAGCCTTCCAAAAGTGAACAATGACGCAGATTTAATAGTGAGGGGCTGGAGAACGAAGAGAGAGCTTTATTGCTTAGTGTAAATTCAGGTCGTGAAATGTCAGGGGAAGTCAGGGATGGAGAAATGCAACCTGAGCCCCCAAAACAGAGAACAACAAAGCATCCAACTCTTTCATTTTCCAGAATGCTTTCTGAGGAAGACTGAACAGTTGTAATTATGAGATGGCATGTTTTTGTTTTTTTTTAATGCAAAAGATCAGACCACCTCTCCTCACATCTCTCCATGATTAATGAAAGTCTACATTCAGGAACATGCTAAATATTTAATGAGACAGAAGAATAGACGCTTACTTTTAATCGGGACAGTGAAAATATGTGCGTTTATGCTTAAAACCCATTTGAAACGTTGCTTTTTTTTTTTTTTTTTTTTTTTTTAAACCATGAGCACAACGAGCACACGTGTGAAAGTGTGACACGTTTGCGGAATGATTTCGGAATTGGTACAAATATTGCCATGAGATGAATGAGGAGGATGAAGAGAACCTTCACCTTTATGTTCACTCAATAACAAATCTTGCTCAGTGAAATAAATGAAAAATAATCAGGGACTTAAAGACTGTAAACAGAGTAAGCAACTACAAATCAGATTTACTAATTTAAAAAAACAAACAAAAAAAAACAAACAAACAAACAAACTGGCAATAGGAATAGCAAATAAATCCTATGAGCTACAGCATATACATAATAGAATTTGTATGCTACAAAATATTTTTAGGGTACATACAAAAGAAATAAATATCTCAGTGTAATTAAATATTTTCACCCGAGTCTTCAGTGTGAAGGGAGTCAGTGCTTAGCAGTCACTACTTCACCATTTCTTCTACATTTTCCTGTCGCTTCATTCTTTTGTATAATTGCGAGTAAAAATTGCTGAAAGGGCTTAGAACTAGAACCATGAGGGGAAAAATAAAAAATCAGGATTTTTTTTTGTACAATCCCTAACCCAGTGAAAAAAAAAAGCATTGTCATATGTGATTAAAAAATATTTGCCCTCTAACCCCATGAAATGAATTTTTATTATTATTATAAGAGAAACTACGATAAAACAAAGAATTCATAATAAGTAATGATAGTGTTTTTGCTTGCTGAGCAGTATGACGCATCTTATCGGTTGTCCTTGACACAAACTGTCTGAGGCGTCTGTGTCACTTCTTGTTCCTACTTCCAACACCCTGCTTGTACTCATCTTAATGTTAGAAGGTGTTCAAGTCTTCAGAATGTAAATGTGCGTTCATTTTGCTCTTCTGTCTGTATGTAACATACAATCCAAATGGTTCTAGAGAGCTAGTACATTTTTCTTTAAGCTCTTGAGGCACTTTTTAAAATATTTATCGTTTCATTTAAATGACCTCAGAAGCGAATCGGTGATGGTCCCCTTGCAATCCTGACCCCTCAACCTTCACCTGACACAGAGTGATGTACGTCGCGTGTCGTCATGTTTGTGTAGCGCCACAGAGTGGGGGCGGCGGGGTGTGTGTGTGGGGGGGGTGTTAGTGTTTATTTGCACATAACAGTGAGAAAGAGTGTGCTCAAACTTGAAGTGGTAGTGAAGTTTTAGAAAATTGCATAAAAGCAGAAAAAGAGAAGTGCCGTATGTGTGTCCAAGCCCTGGGTAGAGAGAATGAGAGAAAGGTAGAAAGAACGAGAGACAGAGAGAGAAAGAGGAAACATGACATGAGGACCACAGGCAGGTTACCCTACTGTGGGTAGCTGTTCTTTTGGCTGCGTTTGGCAGAGCGCATCTTCTCAAACCGAGACTCCATTTCCTCCAGCACTTTAGGAGTGTAGCGGACTACAAGCTTGACCGTGCCCTGAGCTGCTTTTAAGAGCTCCACTGCCTTCTCATGGTGCTCCCCTTCCACACTCTACAAAGAAAATGGAAGAGGAAAAATTGAAGAAACCACATCAGTCAATAATCAATTTGCAAACACTGCAGATAAAGTTTGTAGCCATTAATAATCGCTTTGCACTTAAATGTCTAAACACACTACACAAGTCATTAATTTTAATGAGCAAATTATTAGTACTAAAGTTAAGCGGAACTTGCTAGCAAGCAGACAGAAAATCAAATCATCATAAAAATCATCGCTGGTGAAAAAGACGGCTTCCCCTGTTTCAGTCCAAAAAAAGAACCACTATTCTTTAGTTCATCAGCCTGAGATGACATGCACATAAAATAGAAACAGAAGCTGACAGAGAACAGGTTCATTTACTGCACATATGTGAATAACCTCCACAACTAATAGCTTTAAAATGGTTTCTTTATTCAAAAAGGAATTGATATGCTTCCAGTTTCTCTCGGATATTAACGCTCATCAAAGCCGCCTACATACCACTCCGTTGACCGAGAGCAGCTGGTCTCCTCTCTTGAGGCCGCCGTGACGATCGGCAATACCTCCGGGGATGATGCGTGAGATGTAGATTGGCGAGTTCTGCTCTTTTCCTCCCATGATGTTGAAACCGAGGCCTTCCTCGGTTTTTGGCAGCTCCACCACTCGAGGGTGAGAGTGTCCTTCACTTGCAGCAAATGCTGCCACTGTGGCCTGGGGATCATGCAGAGTGTGTATGCTAAAGAACAACTTAGCAAATATATACAAATGGTAACAATCCTTTTTTTTTTGGCCAATAATTAACCTTGCCTCAGTGAAAAATAAGAGTGCAAAGGTGGAGCAGGCTGGGGACACACAAACTATAATAACATGTAATTATTATGTCATTATTCTTTCAGACCATACCTTTGCTGTGGCATTGGCTCTGACCTCTGGACTGCTGTTAATGTCCACTGTCTCATACACATGTTCATAAACCTGTAAACAGGAAAAAAACAACAATAACAAAAAGACACAATAAAGGCATGATCATTATGATATGACAAGCATTTCTAACGTTCTACACTCGTGTGTCTATGACGCCACACTGTGAATATATGATCTAAAGCATTACTACTCAATAGCCACTAGTTTAAAGAACAACAATGAATAAACATAAATGCAAGATGTAGGTTAGTATTTACAAAGATTATCTGGGCAGCACAGCTATTCTAGGATCAGGTAATTACAGAGATAACTCAAAATGCAGGTGGAACCCGATCACAGCTTTGCACTTCTATTTTAAGGTGTTCCATGGGTACAATTCCCTGAAGGTGTGGAGCAAGGAGTGAATGAACAGCTTTAAATTGGATAGCACTGTTGAGTTATTTCGACACCCATGGTGCTCATCAGCTACTGAGGTAGAACTTAGATCTGCATCATCATCAGTGGTGGTAGAATACCTCAAACGAGGTTATTACTCATTAAAACCATAATCATGCACCTGATCTAGGGGCTAGAAATACAGACTCTACACTTCATGAGAGCTCCTGTAACAAGCATGTGTAGGCTGAGAGATAAGCCAAGAATTAAAGTTTACTTTGGAGAGAATAACCCAAGCATGTGGATAATCACTGACTTAAGAATTGGGGGCAAGTTTAAATCAGCCATGATAACGGATAGAACTTAGAAAATATCTGGTAATGCTGCAATGCTAAACTAACTTTTTCATTAATTTTAAATAGTGTAGTCTACTGGCATGTTTCTGTGAGGTAATCAAACTGGGGACCACAGAGATGTGAAGCAGTGACAATATGCTGCCCTCATATCCTTCAGCTGAGTGCTTAAAGATCTACACTGATCACTGTAACTTCTAACCGATGTTTAAAGTCGAAGGCATACAATCTGTAATTTGCCTTTTAGTGAATTACAAGTGTGACCTCCTCAGCACATCAGCTCCTTATTACTGACCTCACAAAGCGAGGTAAAATTGAATAAACCAGGGATATGTGGTGCAAGGTGTCCCCAGCAAAGGATAAAAATGGTATAAATGTTTCAGCAATGTGACTTAGTTGCAGAAGTTCCAAAAGTTTTAAGGTCATAAGCATTGGCTTGTTAAAGAACTAAGGATTTCCACCCATCTTCAATTTCTGTATACACTTTGACATTTTTAGCTTCTTGAATTAGGTTGCATGCTTATGAGGTAATGGATTGTGGACTGCACCACACTGCGTTTCTGGCCTCTAGAGGTTGATGGTACAAAAACGACAGATGACAAAGCAGCAGGATAGAAATGACTCAACTGCCAGCACGATCTTGAGCTAAATACACGAGTAATGGCACTTGTCATCCGAGACCCTTATTTCTGAGGAAAAAGGATGGGAGTAACTATTTGTGGATTTCAACACTTCTTTCATTTTTCCTAAACAAACTTGGCAACATGCCTTGAATTGCTTGGCTTACAGCTAATTAGTGAAAATAATGAGCGATACATAACATGACTTTGTGAACTGGGCTTGTTGTTTGTAATGATACGCCCAGGAGCAAAATTTTTATCTGAAATGTATTGAACTCCTTGTGGTCCTTTTAGCACTACCAGGTGTACAGTTGATGTGTTGTGATGCAAAAAACTAGAAAAGAAGTTGTAAAACAAGACAATGACACAGGGAGATTCTTGGGCACATCCTGCATTAGTTAACATGTAATTTTTCCCTCTGAAATATTAGCACAATCTCTGAATGGATGAATTATATCGACAGAATATCTAAAACTAATATAACAACACGTAGAAATTGAGTAATCGGGTGTAAAAATGACAGGGAAACTGGGATATACGTGTACTGGGATATACGTCAGTATACGCAAACATGATTAAAATGATAACCACACCACTGTGCTTACTTCTCGTACAGCGTTGCAGAACTCGCTTTGCAAAACCCTCTGCAGGGCCTGCAGCTTCTGTGGTGGCACTTCACCGGTTCTCTGGAGTTTGTCCAGCAGCTCTATGGCACGTGAAATGTCTGGAAACAGAAGATTTCTGTGATGTAAGACAAGACTACCAGCTAAGCCTACCATTTGACCTATACTATCTAGAGATGTTATTTTTGGCATTGAACACTCAGACGAGGATCTGGTGCAAGGCAGTGATGGTTATTGGCTGCTTCTGGGCATCTGGGCAAATTCATCCTCTGAGACTATTTAGCACACATTAATGGTCACACTGCCAAAAAAAACAATTTGCCCAGTGTTTACACATTTTCTCCAGCATCTGTATAAAAGCAACGTGTGGCAGAAGTCTGTTGTTTAAAGGTGCTACAATAAAACATTTTAATTCGTAATTTGTACAAATAACCTGCACGATGTATAAATTATGATTGGAAAAATGTTACTGATTAAATGTGGTATTCACAAAAGTTTATTAAGCTGCTAAAAACCATGCAGAGAACACCCAACTGTTAGAGACCTAAAATACTGTTAATGTTGAGTTGACAGATGTAATAGACTCATGAATTTTTATGATGCATACACTGAAAATCCTGCAGTCACAGACTATCTGCAGCAGGGCTTCACAAATTTTTTTGCAGCCAGAGATCACTTTAACTATGAGCTAAACTTCACAGGCCTCCTCAATAAACAGGCCAGATTCAAGCTATTTTATGAATATAATCAATCTGTGCAAATATATGATTCAGTGCCAAAGTGTTTTCAATCCTAAGTTTGTGATCCATATCATAGCATACCTCTTATAAACACACACACACTAATATATATATGTGTGTGTGTGTGTGTAGCATGATACTTCATGGATCCTACTATGTATGAATTGTAATGTAATAGTATGGTTACGTCACAGATCCTACTTTGTTAAAAAGGTATATACACCAACGTATGACCGATACAATTTCACTCTTAATATATCCTTTATATGTAGCTCCAAACAAATATGTGCTTAAAAAAAGACAAAACAATAAAACCATTATTTATTTAGAGCATTGGGAACGGCAGCCATTACGGCGATCATATTATATTGTGAAAATTCTAGTTATTTCTTCACCAAGGCTCCATGGATCAAAGTGTAAAGCCCAAACCCATGACTTCCTATCAGTCGAAATGCACTTCTTAGGGTGTGCAATAACAGCATCTACACCCTACATAGCCCCCTACTTAAAAAAATGCGAGCTATTTGGGAGTCGGCCTGTATCGCCTGAACACATCTGTGCATTTCTAATAACTAGCTTTGCGTACAATAAACAGCTACTGTCTAGCTCGCTAACCTCTTAAAATATATAGATATAAACATAAATGTGTAGTATTTGACAGCTATTTTAAATAGTTTGTCTAGATGTATTTTATTACGTTGTATTTTATTTCCTTTATACAATAATTATCCCTCAAAAATGAACAGTGATAGCGGTAGCTAGCTGCGTTTAAGGCTAACATCGTTACTAACGTCTGTTTGAATCATATCACTGCCGCCAATACCGTGAATAATTTATTACAAGGGTGCTATTTACCTCTTTCTAATCGTACCGGCTCCCCAAGCGAGGCCATTTTTCAGCCGTGGATATTCCACTTCTGGTTTGGAAAAGCTCAGTGTGTAGATAACGCCGTGTCTTCACTGCTATTTTTGTAGCAAGTGGCTAAAGCACTAAGTCAAAGAGATTAACGGGGGAGTCGAAGAGCATCGTTTCTGCGCAGGAAATGCGCAGACAATACGGCCCCTTCTCTATTAGCGACACAGGGGCTCCAAAACCTATTTTTAACACAAGTTTCCTATTGTTTGTGTAATGGGGTTTTGAATAAAACAATTTCACAATTAATTTAGCTTTATAGAGCAAGTGGTTTCTTGATATTAAACCAAACTAGGCGCTGCTGGCTTTCTTCTTGTTATCATGTCCATCTACTGGCCAAAAGGAATAATTACTAAATTGTAGCTAATTTACTCAGTCTGTCTTTAAAAATAGGCGAATCCAAATTAGTACTACCAGTTTTACTACTATTAATATCCCATTTGTGTTTATTTAATAATATCTTATTTTTGTTTATTACTACTTCTAATAATGGTAGGAATGGCTTTTTCTTTATTAAATCCACATAAGTTGCGGTAGCAAAGATGGAAAATTGACACAAAGTCTGTCTTTCTCTGTAGTTTATATAATGCAGCAGCCGTACCCTTCAGCTAGTAAGGGCTTAATGTCCAAAATTATACTACATCATGAAATAATTATATAACTATAAAGCAGAAAGGGATAGGGATATGCATGGAGTGGCCTACTTCCATGGCAAGTGGGTCAGGGCTCTGCTGGGTCTCTCACCAGGCACTGCTTTGAACTAGGGACAATTTGAAGCGCACCAAAATAACTCTGACATGTAGCTGGGTTCTCAGCCAGGGCAAATTTTTCTTTTGCAGTGTTTCTTGATCCAGGTACTGGAGTTCAACCTCCTTGCACATGTTGGTATTTCCCCTCCTCTCTGTACCCAGTTCAGTCTGGTTTAGGCTTATTAATCAGCTGAGTTGAGAATTGAAGACACCAAAATGTGCAGGGGTGTGATTCTCCATTATCACGACTGAGAAATGCTATTATACTGCAATGCTAATTAGGCCTATATAAATTTTGAATACAAATTCCTTTTAATCATGGTATAAAGGTAACAATTATGACATAATAATTGGTCGGATCATCGAGTACTTCGGTTTTAGATGGTCCATGTTTTGTATGATACCCTTCGGTATTCAGGCAAGAATGTATAATACTCATTATTAGAATAAAATAATACTTGATCTATGAAATATAGTAAAATAATATAACTTGAAGTGCAAAAATATTTTGTCAAACAAGTCTTTGCTTGGAGTTAAAGACATTCGTTATGTATAAATTGGAGTTGTTATTTTTTTCTTTATATCATGGATGTAGGTTAGAATATTATAGAGTTCTGACTGAACATTAGGTCAAACCCAGAGTATCTACTCTCACGCTGTGCCTTGTTTGCAACACTGTGTCAACACTTCAGACACATGGGTCTGATAACAATCTATGAGACGAAACAGGTTCGTCTGTGCACAAAGATGGATCAGATATCAAGTAGAGTGTATTAGAGTGTTGAACTCACTGATCTCTTTTTTCTAGGACAAAGATAATGTACTTGTGATAGAAATGATAGCCTCTGACCAGTGATTGAAAGAGAAACATCACCTACCGCCACCATCTTAGTTGGATTTATGTTCCACACTCAGAGCAGTCCTTACCTGAGCAGTGTCGCTCCTCCGCTTGGGCAGGATGCGAGAGATGGCGTGGAGTATATGCAAGAGGCTTGGAGAGCAGGTGCTGTTTTGCATATTTACTCTGGCTTGTGTGTTGGCTTTTGTTATAAAACCTTTTTGAACTTTTTGAACTGGCTTATCATATATGTTTAATTGATTTTTTCATTGCCATGAATACACGGTCTCATTTTCTGAACTCATGGTAAAATAGGATTTTTTTTAAAAAGAATTCGACTGAGTAATTTAACCCAAAACTAGGTTCAGGCTGTCTTTCTAGGAGGAAGATAATCGTCACTTCTCCGAAGTTTGTGCTGTATTTATACCTGTAAAGGGAGAGCTCAAACTTTATTGACATTGGGTTTGTTTTTCACTTGCCTATAGTCATTTTTATTTCTTCAAATATTTCAATTTAATATTGCAAACAACTTCACAACATACCAATAAAATGTTATTTAAAAAAAAAACTTGCTTGTCAGATTTNNNGCACGGTTGGAGAGGATTCATTAAAGCTCCAGTCGGACTAACAGTGTGTCGCTCCAAAGTGGACGCTCCGTCCAAGATCTTTCATTTCGTGGGGATAAAAAAATAAACAGCAAAGCTTTGACAACAGCACCTTGACATAGTATGTAATTCCAACATAACCTTGAGAAGTTTAGAATAGGAAACAGTTAAAGTACTTAGAGGAGGATGTCCTGTCACTGCTGAGAATGTAAACAGAATCTTTTAGTTGGAATAGTGGTCTTGTTTGGACAGGTTGTTTTTTTTTTGTTTTTTTTTTTACAATTGAAGCAGCATGCAAGTTTTTTTTCTTTTTTCTCTTTTTCTCTAATCTCTCCTCTCATCTGTTGAGTTCTTGGCAACGTAAAGAAAACCACAACGTCTTGCGGAATGTGATATAGTAATTTGAACTGGGAGCAAATGACTGATCAGATCTTTTTTTAATTGTTTACAAGGTCATGAATATGTTCAATAAATAGACTGTATTATCACTTTACTGTATAAACTTCATCTTTTTTACATGCAGTCCATAAAATTCATCTGACGGAATAATTTACCCTGTTATGTATATATACAAATAGATATTTACTCTTTTCTTTCTCTCTTGTTAGAACTCTCAATAAAATCTATACATTGTGTACACTATCTCCCCCTCTTAATGGTCAATGTGCATACACACGAAGTGTCTATCCGTATAAACCTCCAGCCGATCTTCCGTTTGCTATCCATGGTGAGAGCTCGCACGTACGATTGGGTTGTCCGGCATTGTGAGTTATAGTGCCGCTTGTCTATTCCTCGGCAGCCCTCCTTCGTGTAACCCAGTGGGTTGCATTTGGTCTCGTAAAAGTATTGCTTCAGCTGCCCGTTGGCCACCGGGACCTTCTCCAGCACGGTGACGGTCTGGCCAGACATGTCGATAGCCGTCTTTTTGTCCACGGCCGTCACCCACTGGCTAATACTGTCGCACACGCTGAGCTCGCCACGTCGCGCCGGGTCCGAGTGGCGCCGCACCCGCATCGACATGTTGGCGGCATCCAGGTAGTTTTTGTATTCCTCCAAGAGAAAGAGCAGCGGCGGCTCCAAAGGCACTTGGTTGCTGATCATCACACGCGATGCATACGTGTCGATGTCCTTTGACTCGGCCGGGGCCGTGGCTGCGTTGCCGGGACCCCCCCCTCCCTGGCCCTGTGCTGCCTCACCCTCGACTTCCAGCAGTTCCTCGATCACCTGCTCGAACGTGTCTGTGAGCGAGGGCAGAGCGCCCCCGCTCGGTGGAGTCCCGTGGCCCCGGGCGGCCCCCAGATAGCCCTCGGCTCGGTGGCCCCCCACAACGCCCGGCACCTCTCTCATGGGCGCAGCTCTCATGCAACTGAAGTATGAAATAACCATAGTAAGGAACAGGATGGTCATCACTCTTCTGACCTGTTGGAACTGGAGATAGTGACAGAGAGGGAAAGGTGTGTATGGGGTGGAGTGGTTCAGGGAGGAACATGAAGGAGAGTAAGGAAAAAAGGGGAGGGATGGAGAGAAACAGAGAATTAAAATTTAAAATAATATTTCTAAAAGAACAAGTACAAAACAAACCATGGTCACTTTACACTGATGCCTAATCATTAGTGATGTTGCATTATTCTTCTGTTATATTTGTCAATTAGATCTGTTTTCCCAAAGTGCTTGTTGTCTCGTTTGCAGCCAATCCCCCTGGCATCCCGATCCTCTCATGTAAGCAGGGATCAGAGTTGCAGACCTAAAACCAGATTCCCATTTCGTAGCAACCGACCCACAACATGCCAACTTGTTATTTCTTTGTTGCATTTTTAGTTCCTGGCAATCGAGGCCCATGGGAGTGTTGGCACTACTGACGCATCACACCGGATCTGTCCCCACACACACACACACACACACATGTACACACATAAACACACACAGAGCTAAATACAGAGGCTCAGGAGTATCATTAGGAGGACATGAGAGGCTCTCACCCACTCCCTCTTCCCTGCACTTCCCTCCTGCCTCCCTTCTCACCCTCCTCTTCTGCTTTAGCATCCCATCAGACTAATGCAACCCTGGCTGATGTTAAGTGCTGGTGACCAGAGTGTGGTATTTATTACAAAAACAGAGACTAATCTCACTCTTGCATTATGGACAAGATTTACATAGGGTTCAATGTACACAGATGGTTTAAGAACTACTTATAACGCAAGAGTAAAAATGGCCTGATATTTAAAGTCTTAAAGCTAAAGCAGCGGAAAAAAACTCCACTGCAATGCCCACGTTCACCAGTACAGGTTCAAAACAGGCTGTAAATGCACTATTTCTAGCTTGATTTACAAAACAAGCTTGAGGCACCACCAAAGAGTATGTTCCATGTAGAGGTCACGAGGTAAATTCAGAGACAGAGAGTGAAGGAGAGAGGAAATTGGACTACAAGCGAAAAGACAGGATGCCATTCAGTCACCCATATACTGATTCATTCATTCATAAAAACTACTCAATGTCCAATGGATGCATTTCGCACATCCGGGTCAAGACGTCTCCCGACACCCCCGACAGAAAGATGCAGAGAAAGCCAGGACTGCCCCTACAGCACGATGCTCATCCTTCCTCACACTCTCATCTTTCTACGCCTGTCCCCTACTCTCTTACCTCTCTGATGCCCCTATGAGTCACAGCAATTCATCACGTCCGTCGACATCCCAAAACTCGCCGCAACATTCACAAACAATAGCACGGGGAGCATCTAAAACACCAGCACAACAAGAAGACATTCCTCATCTGCTCTCCTTCTTGAGGAGGAGGAGGAGGAGGAGGAGGGGCTGGGGGTGAGAGTGTGTGTGTGAGTGTGTGAGTGTGTGTGTGTGTGTGTGTGTAAGAGAGGGGGGGGGCTTTTTAAAAATAGCCAACGTCGCAGCACAGCTTGGCCAGCTCTCTGCGTGGAGTCCTCCCTCTACCCTGAGCATCCTCCGGAAGAGGCATGGAGAGGATGCACTCATGGAGCGGAAAGAGACATGGCGGCACGCCCCTCTCTAAAAGGCATTTGTTTCATTCTTAATTGGCGTCTGGGGCCGTGGCTGCGATTTGCCAGCGCAGCGGTGACTGCCATGGAGACACGGCAGCTATAAATAGGCGAGCTGGGAGTCCCATGGTCTCGATTCAGAATATTGCAGCCTTCCCCTTAATGAGCGCCGATTACCCTTGCTCTGTGACGTTTCACCTGGCGAGGTGTGTGCATGCATGTGTGTGCGTGTGTGTGTGTGAGGGAGAGGGAGTGTAAGCACAAGCATTTGCATGCATGTGTCTGGTAGGAGAGAGAGAGATATGAGCTCCTTTAATTTTTTGTCCCACGTAGTCAAAAACAAGCACTGAAAAAATATAAATAAATTAAAAACAGGCTGGGATTACATCTTTGGAGGACGGATCAATCCTAATCCAATGAAGCACAAAGCAAAATGTGTGTATGCGCTGCTTCTGCAGGCACGAAAAGATACTTCAGCCCATCAGCTTTTCCAGTCATGGAAAAAAAAAACTTCTTACATTGTCAGCAATTACCTTCGCAGAAACTTCGGAGAGGATTTTAAAGTGCCGCCGAGGATTATGACTTGATTGCGTCTTATGTCATACTTGCTCACTTCTTTGAAATACTTACAAATGTGTTGCACCTTCAGGGACAGATGTATTTCTGGCAGCATCCCCTCTCTCTCTTTCTCTCTCTCTCTCTGAATGGCACTAATGTGGGTTTTATGTACACACTCGGCCACAGCCCAGCATCTGCCCCAGTTTCAGGTTGATCTCAATTACCAAACATCTGTTGTCCCTCTAATGAGGGACGTATTATATAAATTGCAAGTGCTATCGAATGATAGATAATATAACACCATCATGGGGGGGGGTGTGATAGTAAAACTTGATAAACCTGGCACAGCACTGTCTCACCTGCTTGGACCTGCTTTAAAAAGCACATATGGTCCTGATAACTCACTGTACAAACCGATGATGGATAGCTGTATCAGTGGGATCTTTTGGCTCTGTATTAAAAGCCACATGCACGTGAAGTGTGTAGCTTGAAACGAAAGTAACTGGAGACTGAACGCTCTGAATGTGGACGGCACTGCAGCGTATAATCCACAACTCGTAGGCAGAGAAGGGGTGGGGTGGGGTCGGGTGGGGTGGGGTGGGGGTGGCTGATATGATGTTGAGCGTCATTTCTCAGCATAACAACCCTGATGACGTCTCTTCCAGGTCTCCAAGGCGGACTGGGCAGGGAGGTGGAGGATGGAAAGGAGGAGGAGTGTTGTGGAGGGTAGTGGAAGGAGGGGTGGGGGGGTGGAGGGGTGCCACTCATCAGCTTGCAATTGCTTGCCATTCCTCTGGGGTCCCCTCTCACCAGGAACAACAAACAAATTTTATTTCTAACCCTGCTATTTCCTGTTTCCATCCGGCGAATCAATATGGATTATGCTCTCAATCACCTTCCTGTTAAAACGCAATCTAGGCGGTGAATCAGTTTATTGCTCGGGGACCGAGCTGGCAATAAGCGAGACCTTGTTCAAACCAGAAGAAGGGGAAACCAAATTACCGCCATGGACACATTGTTCTGCTTTAATATGTTTGATGTGTGTGTCTTTTCCTCTAAACTGCGTTGCGCAGTCACAATATCAATATCCGGTCAATATAACGCAAACATGGTGTTTCATGATGTGTGCATGTACAGGAGGAGGGGGTACGATCTGCAGAACCAGCTGTGGCGCAAACAGAGGTGGGACTTTTAGACGTTTGTTTATGTACCTCTTTGTGAACCCAGCTCTATCACCATGGAAGCCAGGTGCATTATATTCTTTTGAATATGCCACACATAACATTCCAACCAACCAGGGCTCCTTCTATAGAAGTATCCCTCAAGCCTTAGGTGACCTTTGGATCCCTCTGTTTACAAAAGCATGAATGTATAGTGATGACATGATATCTACACAGCTGTATTTGATATTGTATCCTTGCACACACACACCCGAGGGCTTAGCGAGAGCACTCTCAGACACTTTTCATTGCTAAATATGACTGATCTCTGCTCGCACATGAGTGGCAGCACTACTACTTGTGAGGGAGGGGTGGTAGTGGTGGTGGTGGTGGTGGAGGGGGCAGGGAGGTGGTAAAGAGTAATGTGCACCTGCTCAATTGTTTAGACAGAAGCTGGTAGTACAGGGTGGTTTGCTTTGCACGCTCTTGGTTCCTCACAGCTCTATTTGCTTAAGTCTCCCTGCCATGCATGGATTATTTAAGAAATCCCCTCATGACAGGCAGATGAGTCTTGGGTAACATGAAAGTGTAGCGGGAATAACAGCTTTTCAGGTTTTTATTTTCTTCATGTACCATAGACAATTTTAAAGCTTACTACAGCTATAATAAGCTTTAAAATAGACAACAAGAAATGATCCTAGAAGTTATTGTGTAGTCAGAAGATGTGGTCCTAATTCTATGTATTTTTTCCTTTTAATAAAAGCAGGAGGTTTCCAGATAAGTTAATTATTTAAGAAAAGCTGTAGAATCTGGCAGACTAATGTTCAAATTATATTGAAACTCCAAGGGAGTTCCACCAGGGGGCATTATTGCTTGAAAAGTTCAAATGATCTTATACCTCTCATTAGGCTTTATGTGGTAGAATTCAATGTTTTATGGAAAACAAATAAAAGTTTTATATAATATAGTTAATAACCAAGAATAATATAGTATTCTGAAATTATTATTTACAATTTTCATTGTCTAGTTATAACCAAGCTATTGACTAGTTTGCTTGGGTCCACTTTCCAGTGAATATTTTGCATATTTAATCTTAAACATTTTGATAAAACTTGTCAAGATTAAAGCCTTTTTGCTATAGGATTTATTTTGGTTGTATTTTATTATGCATTTCAATAAATACACTATCTATCCCAGTGTTGAAACCTCCGAATATTACCTAACCTAAAGATATTTCATTTACATGAAATTTTATGTTACTAGTTTCTAAAAACCTCACACTGATTTGGTGCTAAGCAAACCATAGAGATGGCCGGTTTGCTTTGACTATGCTATGGCTTCACGCCAGGCTAATGATTAATCTTTGGGAGGGATCAAACAGCAGCAAATGGCAGCATGCTTGTAAAAACTTTGGCTCATTCTTGCTCCATGTTAGTGACTGTGAGAATAAGGAAGGATGCTTTGAAGTACATCCTCAGGTAATTGTGGTTTCTTCTATAATGTAACACAGCTGTGCTGCAGACAAGCATAAGAACAAGACAGAGGATATGCTAAGGTCCTGCTCTATAGCTTCTTCTGATTGTTACTCTACTTGTTCACTCAGTCAACAGGCTTTTATCCCGAAACGGTTGAAGAACAAAAATAAAACATCCTGCTTCAGAGACTGCAACAGTTACAGTGCATATAAACAATGTCTTCATAGCTGAACTTGAAGAGAAAGGCAGGTTTGATAGCCGAATTAAGGCAGTTAGGACATTTTAGGGTGTATAGTTATGGCATTTACATTCTTAAGCATAAATGTCACACAAACCTTTGAATTTAGCTTAGTCTGACTTTATTTGGTAGCCTAATTGTTTCCTTCTGAGTTCTTAGGCTTCTTAGTTGGAGTCCTGCTGCCTCACGGAAAGTGGGAAACCAAACCAAATTAAACTTTAGTGTGGTAATGATTAATGTATAAGTTTCAGCTCTTCACGTAACAGGAGAAAGGACTAGCATTGGCAGGATCCGCCTCGGAAATATCATCCAAGATTGACCAACTGTGATGCGGGTAGGTGTTGTTTTCATGTAAGCTAGGCAACTTTCTGGTTTAGCTACTGAAAACAAGTTCAACTCTGTGCTTATAGAAACATTACCACTTCCAAGTCTGACTAGAAGTGCGTAAACTTTTGATCCAACACAATTAGTAGAACTACATGCTTTAGTTGGGCAGATACAATTGCAATACAATCTAACAGTTTATAATGCATCTCAGGAGGTTACTCCCTTTATTCGCTAGATGGCGCTTTTGACTACGTGAAGCGCACGTCCAAGCGCACGTTTATTCTCAGTATACGAAGGGTCATCGTGTAACACACACAGGCAATTTATTCTACATATCAATATAAGCACAAGCAAAAGATTCAATTTAATAAAAGTTCAGTTTCATTAAATAAAGTGCAAAAAGTCTGGACTGTACACTCAGCGGAAGCAGAGCAATTAAAGTTAATTAATCCACACACAGATACATCCTAAACATTCCTCAGCACATTTTTTTCTACCAGTATAAGGCAATGGACTTTCCTTCTGGTCAAACAACCAATAATAAAACAGCTACTCAGAAACGTAACTCACCATCAAGTCCAAGCTAATGAGAAATATTGACAGGCCGTTAAATAGTAACGATCAAAATTCCCAGGAATATGAATCATTGCAATTTCCAGGAACCCGTGACCATTCAGGTTGGCTTATTTTGCTTTGTTTTTATTATTAAATGATAAATTCAGAGCTTATTGCAATTCCAGTGATGTTCTGTAGCGCACACAGAAAGTTGGATGTGAAACCTTTGAGAGTTGATGAGGCTGTGGGGAAAAGCTAGACTGCACTGTAAGCCTAACCCCAGAGCTCGAGTTTCCTATGAAAGTCTTATCGAGTGCACCAAACTCCACTTATACATTTAGTCTAGTACATTTTAAATGCACAACTACATTTGTCTGTCCTCTTTAGCGGTGGAAGGGCCATAACAGAACACGCAGTCTTCAATTTAATAACAGAGTCGTTAAAGGAAACAGGAGATGTCTAATCAGTGTGTTGACCGATCGCTTCAACTGAAATGATGTTTCAGGTGAGAACTATGTTTGACTAGAGTAAACATTTCAACTTTTTTTTTCTTTTAAAAGACTCCACAGACTGTCCATTCCTAATGCTTTTCACAGAAATGCTGATGCTTTCTTACCAATTAAAGCATGACCAAGACCCTAGGTTTTATTGCACAAGCACGCGATCGCGTGCTCAAATATGTTGCTTGATTACTTTTCAAGTCAAATGAAAGCATTCGGCAAGAAAAGAAAACCTACCTTTATTTTACTGTCCAGTTCTAAAGGGAGACCATTCAACGGGACAGTGTCATCTGGGATGTTTTTTTGGATCAAAAAAGTCCACCCGCGCGCGCAATCCCCTCTTTTCCCACCAAGCTTTAATTCCTCGCGCTGTTTTTTTTTTTGCCAAGCAGCAGCGCCGAGTTGTCGTCAGTCTCTTCAGCTTTGGAGCAGATAGATTAAATTATTGATGGCGGAAATCGCACGGGCGAGGTAATGCACTCCCATGACTGAGCGGATCCTTCGCAGGTCGGTTCAAGCGCTCTGGACGGCATGCTCGGTATACACACATACACGCACGCACGCACGCACACTCACGGGTCTGGATTAATGCGCACCGCGAGAGCTCCAGAGCTTGAAATGACGGCTTCATTCCGGCAACTCTGATACCTCGCTGCACGGTGACGTAGACACACGTGACTCGAGTGAGTCGGCCGCTCGTGCAAGCTTAATAAACCGAAAGTGGCGTGGCGCTACATCCTAAACCCGCATACTACAGGAAGAAATTATACAGGATCTATACTACAGCCTTAAGGCGTACTTTTTAGTACGATAGTGCGCGCTATTATTTGTCTGTGGAGAACATTTTTAGAAAAAAAAATATACCCGTTCTCAGCCACACCTTTCTGACAACTCTATATTATTTAAATGATAATGTAGATATCAATCGCAGTCATGTTTTTGCAAGTTTTCCTGCGGTTGCATGTGATTTATGCGTTATTTCTGGGCTCGTGCGCTCGCCCAGAAATAGCGCATAAATAACATGCAAACGCAGGAAAAAGAATACATTAATACATTTTTTTTTTGCTTTATGCTTTTTAAAAACTGTATCGTGTAAATCAAAAAACAAATTCACCATAGAGCTTTTTCGACTTTGTAATGTCTATGGATGTTGTTGCTGAAAAGCTCAGGGGGCTTCATTCATTGCTATACACCCAGTCAGGGTGCCATTGTTTTCTAGTGGACCCAGGATGGGCTCAAATGAAACACCTTCATGTGAAAGGACCATAGATTGTCCCGTGAAAATGGATAGTTGCTTTTGTGATTCTAAAAAAACAGCTTCAAAGTGAAGCGGTTCCTCCTGCTTTCCACCACATCAAGGTCCTATTCTTGTCTGGAGATCTCCTGTGCCTGATATCTTAAACTATTGTCAGTTGTCTATTGAGCACCTTTGTAACCTGCAAGGAGAGCTTGTGTGCCAGATGCTGGCTCAATGGATTAAAAACAAAACAAAACATATATTTCAGTCAGCCATGTTAATTAAATAGAAATGGAATAAAATGATTAATAACAAACTCTCAGACATTTCAAAACAGTCAAGTAATGGTCTTATCTTAATCCTTCAATCTCCCAAGACCCATTAACATGCCCAGACTTCTATCAATAAAACTTGAATGGGTTAAATTACGTTTTGGTATTTTTATCAGTATTAGTATTAATTAATTTATTTAATAACTCCATGTGTAATGGTACTTGTCTGTTTCCTTGTGATTATTCTGTTGAAGTTGTTGGACTTCCAGTGTGAGATTTATACTGATGTGATGAGATCGCTGTGTGGTGGTTGTGATTATTCTCTGTCTGAGGTAATGAGCTTGAGTGGTTCAGATGTAGCTGGTCCCAGCATGGGAGAGGATGCTAACACCTGCTCTGACACTCATTCACACACACACACACACACACAAACACACACACAAACACACACACACACACAAGCAAGCAAGCTCATTTCCCATTCACAATCACACAGCAAATA
Source organism: Bagroides melapterus (assembly GCA_028566695.1). Lineage (NCBI taxonomy): Eukaryota > Metazoa > Chordata > Actinopteri > Siluriformes > Bagridae > Bagroides > Bagroides melapterus. Next base: position 4,762,879 of record JAOTRN010000036.1, read on the forward strand.
TGCAAATATGCTCAAATAGATTCACACAAACTCTTATGCATGTACGCTATCACCTTCTCCCAGTTGCACACACTCATGCTTCCGTCCTCCTTCAAATCTCTGTAGGCATAAGCCAAGATGAATATAGCTACTACCCATAGGATCACAGGAGGAGACAGTAAACTGTGGGTGACAAAGAGTTGCATCAGCAATTGCTGAGCGACATGACTCCAAGAGAGGGAAAAAAGTAGCCTCAAACTTCACATATACAACACACACACACACACACACCTCCCATCTGATACAGACACAGCGTGCCAAGACTGCTCCAGCCAGGTTATTCATAAATAAATCACTCTGCTTCTCATTAGGTGCACAAAAACCATAGGTCTCATTCAAAATTGCAAATACAGCACAATGCCAGCTGCACAGAGGCATGACTCAAAGAAATAGAAAGTTTCTTATGATGCTAAAGAGAAATGATTATCAGAACACATATGGTAGTTAATGTTTTGTGTCCAAACATTTTTATCGTATGGATGTTTCATGTAACAATATATGCTAAGACAGCAAACTAAAGTTCATCTAAACAAAGTTATGTAGACATAATAATCCTGTTTTCAGGCATAAAAACATAGCACTGGGAATCTTCATCATCATGATGCTTGTCCCAGTGTTGTCTTCTGAAGAGACGTGTTTGGCAGGAGAGTGAGAAGAGGAGCGCGTCGAATGTTGAGAGAGTCGGAGCGGCGTCAGAAGCGATGGCCGTGTCTCTATCCAATAGGTCGGGTCGCTAATGACGTCACCTCAGCTTTCTCAAAATCTCTTTCTCTCTGTCGTTCCTCTGCAGGACTTCCTCAGGAATCCAGACTTTCCCAGCACGATCCTCCAGGGAGGTGAGGCGCTTCCTTGTCAAAATACCTTTGGTGCCCTAAAGGTCATGTGCAACAACCTATGAATCAACTGTCTAACATAAAATTATGGTTGGAATGTGTCTTTTATGGTTCACGGAGCAGGTAACGGAAATGTGAGCAGTGACAAAAAACTTGAGGCAAATACATGAACAGAATGTTGTGTTTATCACTTGCTAGTAGAGATTATACAAATGTAAGATTTCCAGTGTGTTTGTGCTATTACAATTTTTTTTTCAGTATTTATTCTGGCTCACTGTAATGCAATCACATTATGAGGTTACAATTCTCAATGGAGATGAATGACCCTTTAAGCATAGACTAAACATGGACTTATTGGGATAAACAAAGATGCATTGAAGATGATAAAACAAGAAGAAAAACAGAAATAGCTGAACATCATCCAATGTATCCATTAACTTTTGATGGACAGCTTTTACTGAATGTGATACATACATGCTTATAACAGCGTATTAAATTTTTATTCTGTCACACCACTGAAATCAATGAGTTGGTCAATGAAGCTCTCTCCCCATCTACAGTCTGCCTGATCCTGGGTGCCTGAGAGAATGGTATGTCAGTAGGTAGTGGGTAAGACGGGGGTGTGACTCACTCAACCCCACCCTCTACCATGTCTATCTTGCTCTGCACTGAAAGATTACATGGTCTCAATCAGCAACAACGGCAAAGTAGAGCGTTAGGCCATGTCATAATCTATGTGAACTGATTAAAAATCTGAGCATTAACTCACACACATTCTGAAGATTCTTTTAGCTGTAAAATATACTTGTTACTTGCTTTTAATCTATCTATACACTGCCTCTTCTGGTAATCAATCCACAAGGCTATGAGCCTACTGCACCATCCCAACTCCAAACATGACCCCCCATACTCCCCTGCACCTGTGGCATGCACCTAGGCTATATTTACATAATTATGTAGACTTTCTCATGTTTAGGAAATCCTAAAAACAACCTCCAACCAGAGAACATAAAATCCTTCTATTTTAGTCATCAAAGGGCTATCTAAACGAGTTGTGTTAAGTGCACTAAAAATATTCTGAAAAATAGCCAAGGAGGCTGCCTTTGCAACAATTCTGTTAGACCCATGCCAACTCAAACGCACAAACATCCCACCATCCCTCCTACTATCTCAATCTCAATCTCACACACACACACACAAAGTTCAGTGCCAACAACATAAAGGCTCAACACAGGCAAGCATGCAAAAGGCATCTTGCGTACATACCCGAGCAGTGACGTTGGCGAATAGTTAGTTAGAGGATTCCGTAGTGCAGCCCCAGTTGCCAGGCACCAGCACTAGTGCTGCTCTCCAGCTCTCCAATATTGCAGAGAGAGAATCACTCCATTTTATACCAACGATTAGAACACAGGTGGGTGGGAAATAACTAGAAAAGCCAAACATGGAGGGAATAGGCCCATCTCCAATATGAATGTTTAGTGGAGGTCAAAGCTAGAATCTTTCTCTGTCTCACTCTCTCTCTCTCTCTCTCTCTCACACACACACACACACACACACACACACACACCTATGTATATCCACACCGACATCCCTGCACCTCCCAATGCACATTTAAATAACATTTCTCAATGTACAACTGCATCAAATAAAACATATAGCTCATATAGTCCAGTTAAATAATGATATAACAAAAGGTTCAAAGGAAACAATAAGCTGCACCAATCAGATTCACCCAGACAATCTCCATCTCTATTGCCATCTATCAGAGCTGAGCTGCACGCCTCTGACAGATGAAGGAAAAAACGTCATCGGTGCAGCTTTCACCTTTTCCTAACACATTTAGCTGTAGACATGTCTAAATCACTCTGCTATATTAAGTTGTCAGCTGGGCTGCGTCAAATCCTAAAATAAATTTCTTCCGCCCCTTTAAGGTGTTGGCTGAATAACTGATTGGATTATTTTGTGTCAATAAAAAATGTACTGCTTGTATTTAAAAAAATAAACGGTTACTACTATTAAAACTATAATAATAATCATCATAATAATAATCATAATAATAATAAAATAATAACAACAATAATAATAACAACAATAATTGTTATTATTGTTTTTTATTGTTGTTATTATTATTATTATACGCATTTTATTTGTAAAATTTGTTTATTTTGATTGCTGAGCCCATAATTTCCTGAGGAATTCAGCATATTCTCATGAGCAAATTTTTATGCGCTAGCCCATATCCACGCGTCTATTTTAAACTTAATTAAAAATAACCTGATTATCGGATATATGATACAGTTTCGCAATTGCAATTGCAATTTCGCAATTTAACTAGACTGTAGTTATATATATATATATACATATACATATAGGCTGTACCTCTGACGATGAGAACATGTGGGATTCTGTGCGGTACAAGCCGATGGGGATT
>JAOTRN010000036.1:4776604-4791411 GCA_028566695.1 Bagroides melapterus
TGAGCAGACAGTTACTAACTAAGCCTGAATGAGTAACTTCTCATACGATGTACCTGCATTTCTATCCATTAATTAAAAACACATCATCTGTTCATTCGGAATAACCTATTCCTATTTGTTCATATCCCCTCCTCTACTTTCTCTTGAAATAATTAAAGGTATTATATGTTTATTTACAGATGATGCACTGCTGCAGTTCATTACGTAAAAGCACTTACATTAACAATATCTTTTAAAATTTTATTATTCTCACGTAATAATCAGGTACTTACAAGGTTATAGATGGATTTGCAGATGTATTTTTTTCATTTCCTGTTTGATTTTGTTTCCTGTTTGATCAAAGCATGGACTGTATATATTTATACACATATCTATGTTTCACAAAGTCTCGTACAGACGAACAGGAAATCAACTGATTTTTTTTTTTAATAAACACTTTGTTCAACTGATCTCTTAAGTGAATTTTCTACCAAGCACTAAATAATAAAATGATTGACAATACAGACAGCTTGCCTCTGTCACTGTCAGTTTTATGCCAAAAAGTCACGGAAAGGTCTGGTCTCTGATGCACCTTTTCCTCCTCACTGCTTGTGTCCCTGTCTCTCTGTGTCTGTCCTTGTCTCTGCCCCTGTGAGTCATAAGCTTGGACCGAGCTGCAGAGCTTTCAGGTGACACTCTTCCTCTCTGTGCTGTATTAGCACAAAGCTCTAAATAAGATGTGATGTGAAGCTGACTGCTTACAGCATGGGCATAGCTTCGTTTCATGCCGAAAGCCTTTTTGAAGCGTTGTGCTCTTGCATATCAAATACGCTTCCATTTTTTTTATTATCATTGGGAAAAGGAAAAAATTTGCAAACCAATGAGTGTCGTTGCATCAACTTATATAATGACAGTTACTCATATATGACACAATACAAAGATGTGGTAGTCTACAGCCTAAAAAAAAATGATCCAGAAAGAAGAGAAAAAAAATACCTTACAGAAACTTGTCTTTTGGATATTTTATAAAGATGCCACCCTTAAAAAAAACAGCACTGCAAATATGGTTCAAGTAACGTTCTGTTTCTACAGCTAGCTTTTATATTGGCATTTTAAATAAAACACGCTTTCAAAAGGTAAGGGTGACATGTTCCCAGTGTCCCCGGTCTCCCCAGCATAAGTTAAACCTATATAACGGGGTAAGAAAGAAAGTGTAAGACTATACTAACCAGAAATAATTTGAAAGCTGATTTATACACAAACTGATTTGTGAACTGATCAGTAAAGCTACACACATCAACTAAACTGAAAAGAAATGGCCTGGAGAACAAGGACAAGTCTTGCATGAATAATGAAGATTTTGAAATATTTTCAGAAAGAAGAACAAAAAGAAAAAACATTGTGTTGCTTTTCTTGCCAAAATGCTTTTGGGAATGTAAAAAAAAAAACAAAAACTTCAGCTCAAAGGTCAAAAAATGATTTCCAAAACGTCGTGATTAGAACTTTTGCATATTCCATCACTGTGACGTAGAAATCTTCACAGTGTAAATAAAGGTGTGAACAGTCAAGAAACAAAACCAACCGACAAAATACTTTTCATAGGGATATAAAAAAAAAAAGTTCAGATATTAAAATGAAATAAAAACACCTTCACACCAGAGAAAAGAGTGACATTTTCTGAAAGATTGTACCTAAACAATACCTATGTTACAGAATAACACAATGTCCTACGCTGCTACGGTGTGTGTGCCTACAGTCCTGTGGATTATAGATTTTTATTCTAAATTTCATCTGTAGACACAGTTTTATGTTGTTGTTGTTACATAGGTCACCTGAGCGTGCTTGTTTGTGGCAGTTAATTACATCTGGGCTTCGTCTGGTCTCCAGAATCATTATGAGATTTGAAGTGCGTGGCGGCTGAAAGAAATCCGCCCGTCAGCAGTTTTGAACCCCCTCCTTTCACTGCCTTTACCGACAACTATTAAGAGCGGATGGGTCCTCGGGGGGACGCCGTATCGTTTTTCGGTTTCAATTTGTGTTCCATAAATATCAGTAATGAGGCTTGCGCATCATGACTTACTCGTACCTGGCAGTAAAAATAACCTCTGGCAGTAATGGGGGTGGGAGAAAATGATTCAGGGACAGACTGTACAGCTGAATGAGCATCACTTGTTCCGCCATTCATCTCTTACTCATTCTCTCTCACCCTGTCAAAATTGCATTTTTGGAACTTCAGCATCATACGTATTAAAATTATAAAGAGAATGAGGGTTATAATTAATAAACATGTATGTGTGGCTGCTTCCTATGAAATAACAGACACACATTTATTGCTATGCAGGCCAGTACGCAATCAAGGACATGCAGGTATTCAAGGTTATGACATCATTACACGCAAAGGTGACCAAACCTAAATGACTTTTCACTGACCCTAGTCTTCCAAAGTATTTGAAGTCCCTGAATCCCAGACTGCCTCGGCACATCGAGGAACTGGATCTTTAAAAGAATTTGTTCACTGATTATATACTAATGGGTTTAACCCACATACGTTCTTTGGCGTTCCTGAATAATTCACAGTAGTTCCTGAATAATTTGCTTTTACTGATAAATAATGTGGACGTTAAAGAGTATAAGAAAATCTACAGAAAACTGGAAGGAACTGTTAACTACAACAGTTTATTATAATGTTCTCTCACAAGCCATTCTTTTCTCTCTATATTGAAGTTTATAAGCCAAAAAAAAAAAAAATCCAACAGCTTGTCATGTTACCAAGAAACCTCTGACCTGTAGACTTTCCCATGGTGGAAAACTTACTGACCGTTACAAAGGGCTGACACCCAAGACTCCTTCCATGAATGTTAATAAATAAATGTCTCCAAGCAGAAATCTTCACCATATCAATGATTATATGTTGTCTTTTGGTTACTATAGAAACAATAACAGATTAGAATGAGCGCAATTAATATAAAGCTGTCATTTAAATTAAGACAGAACATCTGTCAAATTAATCCATACCTTCAGGTTTGAGAATTAAACAGATGTGCGGTATAAATTATTTTAGCCAACACTGACGGTTACCTAAGGGAAGGTTCAGAGGTTTAAGCGAAACCTACATAAGCCCCGTCTGACAACCGATGGCAATCTGCATAAACATTTTATTTGAACAGATGACATAAGCAGACAGATTTTGTCAGTTTTGTTACAAATGATCATAACACCCCATTTTTGTTGACATAAGATCGTGTCATGGGGTAACTTATTAGTATGTCATGATAATTAACAGTTCCTTTGAGGAGGAGTTCGTAAAATATGCATTTTTTTTTTGTTCTTTAATTTCCACATATTGATTTATATTGATGTTGGCTGCCTTGATGATTAGAAGAAGAAGCATGTCCTAGCCATTACTGTGTCTGACTGGTAGCTTTATTCATTCACCTCATTCCCTGCTTCCTGATTAGTAATCAAATATCGAGCAAAACCAGGCGCTGATCTACTGTATATATCGTCATGAGTCACACCACAATTGCACTTCTAATGTGGCCGGTGTTTGAGGAAATGAGCGGAAATTTAACTTAAAACAACACAGCACATGTTTTCCCCACACCCATCACACTGTAATGTGAAGAGGAAAAAAAAACGAAGCCAAGTCTAAATCCTTTGTGATGTCTTCTGCTACATTGATATCGTTCATATCGAAGGTTTTCATGCATCACCTTCTCACCTCATTTCTATGTAGCCTTTAATCAGTGCCAACTTGACATTTTTAAATCTCCTAAAGAAAGGATGAAAATGACCATTCTGAAGTGTAATTTTTATTGCAGGTAGTTGTTAAAGCAGCATAATGCTCCTGTCACTCCTCTACCAACAAGCAACATCGTCTGGCTAGCAGCACAACGACACAATATGTTTTACAAATCAACATGACATGAGCTGGCTGCTGTGGTACTTGGCAATGTGAGTGAAACACTTCAGCAATAGTAATGAGGGTCGTGCTGGAAATAACGGCTTGAAATTTTGCCCTAAATGGTGAGGGATCGGAGGGTGGAACCGGTGGCTAATCTTGTAGTAGGTAAAGAATTGTGCAATTGCATTGATATTTAGAGTAATAACAGAAGCCTTTATTTGTATCACATATACATTACAGCACAGTGAAATTGTCTCTTCACATATCCAAACTATGGAGGTTGAGGTCTGACACAGCACAAACGGAGCAGGGAGTGTTAAGGGCCCTGCTCGAGGAACCAGCAACGGCAGCTTGGCAGTGCTTAGGCTTGAACTCCCGATTTACCAATCAACAACCCAGAGCCTTAATCGCTTGACTCACCACTGGTCTGGGCTTAACAATCTCAAATACGACAGAACAACAAAGAATTTCTACGGCTTGCTTCCCATCAGTGTTTTCTGACTCCAGAAAGAGCTTCAGGAAATGTCCCATACATGAACCACACAGTTCCAGAACAAGTCACTTGTTTTGCATTTCCTCTGCCTTGCACTGACCGTGACCTTTATGTAAACTTACAGAAGTGATGAAAGATATGCGACGACTACATTCCTTTCAGCATGTGCAAAAAGTACAGCGACGCAGAGCTCCGAGTCTGCGTTATTGGAGGTCCAAGCGCCAAAGTTGTTCAAACTCATACGATTAAGTGCTACTTGTTGAGTAAAAAGGTTCCGGTCCCAACATTATGAGTCTGATATGTCTGTAAATGATAGAATCGCACAGTAGTGTTCAGTTCTGTTAGCAGATGAGGACTTGATGACTTATATAGCTAATATAACTGAGTTCAAGTTCAATAAACTGTTTTCATGAACTTTTATTTAGTTTTTACAATCAGATCCTTTATATTTTTGTTTTAGCTGCCAGACTTTTTTTTTTTTTTTTTTAATTTTTTTAAATCTGTGTTCTGGTTGAAAATGTGACAGAATTTCTTGGTGTTGGTTTTCTGTGTGTGTGAGGCATGTGTGAATTTTAACACAGCAAAAACCCGCTGTGTTAAAATACCGAGGTCATGTTTTTAGGGGGCCTAGCACCACAGTCATATTTTTTCAGGTTTGTTAGATTTAGTGCGGCTCCTGATCACGTCTCCTGTTGCTTTGTGGATTATTAGCTCAGTGTGCTCACTGCTGTCATCAGGTTACAGAAAGTTTTGTTCAGATCTTGTCTTTTTGCTCCCATAAGACTGTTTGATGCTGTTTTTCTATGCATGCCATTGCGTTATTAGACTCTCCTATCTGTTCGGTTAAGAGGGATATTAATTCTGTGACACTTATGGGACATTTTCATCTTCTTACTCCAATAGCTGGAGTCAGCAGGAACGGGCTTAAAAACTCGAGCAGAAACTAAAAACAATCAGTTCTTTAGAAAGTAGCTAATGTTTCTAGGTTCTTGAGAAGGTTCCTGCTGTGGACCTGCCCCCCGAAATGAACAAATAACTGTGCTTTTCTTAATTTAATGGCCATTTCATATTCATCCCTGTCCTTGCCTGCAAGATGTAAGTGTAAGTGTGTGTGTGTGTGTGTGTGTGTATTTTACTAGCTCTATTTGCATACGTTTCACTGGTCAAGCTTCAGACACTGCAAACCTACAGCAGTGAGGACCAGTTCATTTGCCTCTTTGTGTACACCTAATCTTCAGCAGTCCACGCAGCCATTACAGCTTTGACTACGAGGCAATAAACACGAGAAAGGTCTAACAAATACAAACAAGCGTTAAAACGAAAGCGATACTGCTAACGATAAAGAGCAATTTGGAGAGTGAACAGGAGCAACCGTGGGAAAATGTGAAAAAATGAGGATTGCTGTGTTTTGTTTAGAAATATGAATATATTTGTGATGCTTTATTGACTTTCTACAAGATAAGCGTAGCTGTTTAACCGTCAACAATCCTAAATCCGGAATATTCCGTAAAGACCTTAGCTGTACGTTTGTACTCGGTGACAAAGGAGAGCACACCTAGTATTCCTCTTTATCTTCAAATAACAGATAGTGGACACAATGGTGGAAAGTGAGGTTCTTAAAGTGAATAAAAGCTTTGAGTGCTGAAAGGCTGGGGATTGTTAAGGATCATACTCCAGGAGTGGGATTTCTTCTCTGGCGCTGGGCGAGGGATATCCCGGACCTAAATGCTTCTCTCTATATACATCAAAGAGCCGACGCAAATAAAAGCAAGCTTGTCGGGGGCGAACAAACTGCCTCCTTTGTGCTGTCTCCCAGCCAAATTCAAGCACCACAAAGCAGCTGGATGTAATACACTGCAAAAGAAGGCTTCGCCATTTAGATGACATGCCTTGGTCTGGCGCTTGGCTGCGCACCTTTGTGTGGCCTGAGCTGGGACAGAGAGATAATATTACTGCATCAAAATCCTTTCAGCAACTCTCAGGCTTACGGCTATAGGGTCCAGTTTCAGTTCTGTCTCTCTCTCTCTGTCTCTCTCTCTCTCTCTCACTCTCTCTCTCTCTCTCTCTCTCACACACACACACACACACACACTGCATTTCTTTTATTCTTCATTTAAACAAAGTGAATCTGATAAAATAGAGACTCTCAACAGGGTCTAGAAGACTGTAGACTGTAGATCGGATCGTCTGCTATCTATAACGCTGACAATACAATGACACACACCCACACACACACACACACAAACCTCATCAATGTTTTATCCAACACTTAACTGTAAAGCATAAAAGCAATAGAATGGGAATTTTTTTTGATATGATGTATATTTTTAGATGTATATTGTGTATTTTTTTTTGCCTACATTGAAATGTAATAATATATCATTTTATTATTAACATTATTAACAAGGTTTCTTTGGATTTTCTGCCACATAATTACAAATTCATAGCAGTTCACAAAAATAAACTATGAAAAATTGAGAAAGGTCATTTCTTTTGAGATGTTAGCTTTAGTACTTCTTATTCACTGTTTTTTTTTTTTTTAAAAAAAAAACAAGAAGGCTTTCATTCCTTCAAATTGTTCACATTTTTCTCAAAAACAATGAAAACAAGTGAAATTTTCCATATATCCGCCATTATACTCATACAAACATGGTCTAATTGCAAATTGATACACCGATCGAAAGTCAAGGCTTTAAGAATTTACGGTTATGAGGTTTAGCTTTGCATTTGGTTTCAGTTCTCTGAACATTTTAACAAACCGATCAATATTCTCGTATTACCCCTTTCTCATGAGATGCTAGTTAATTTTTTTAGAGGCAGTTGCAGCAAAAATGTTCCAAAAACATGACATTGAACATTGAAGGTTAAACCACTGATCTAATTTAACCTGAAGCTAAACTTATTTATATTTAGTGTTAATAATTATAAATTAAAAAAAAAAAATCATTTTCATTTAATGACGATGTAAGTTGACAATGGCTGTACACGTTGGGATTTCTTTCAGAAACATGATCTTGTTTTTAATTAATAATAAGGTGTATGTTACATTTCAGAATTTTATTAAACGTGTGTATTAAATTAGAATATTTTGAGAAATTTGAAAATTCATCTTTACAATAAGCTCTTTTGAGTACAAATTGAAATCAAATGCCAAACAAGAGAACAAACGGCGTAATCCTGGCATAATCAAGAATTTTCATCTTCATACAAAATCTGTTAGAAATCAATTTAAAATCAGAAGGTTTAAAGAATTTTGAGGTATATTTCCAGGTGTACTGAAAGCATGATAAAGAATGTATGGAGTATTCAGACAGCTTCGTCTCTAGACTCCCTGATGCAAGATTTGACTGGATTTCAATATGATTCTTCGGAAGGATGCTTGATTTAGAAGGAACTGGATTTTTAACGTGTTTAGTAAAATGGACTATGAGACCTGGGTTTAGAAGCGGTGAATAAATTCAGTGTCTTTGCCTGAAAAAAAAAAAACATTCTATTCTTAACGTTACACTATGACTCATCACCAGGTTCATTTGTCTCTCACTGCAAATTAAGGTAGGTGTCTGACTAACTTGCTGATACGGACTTGATATTGTTTTTATTATTTAATTGCTAAAGTTAAATAGAGCGAAATGTGAGAAAGAAAGAAAAAGAATAAAATTAACAAACCAAAAGCAGTGAATTTTTATCTCTCTTTCCTGCTTTTATTTCTCTCTATCTCTCTCTCTCTCTGCTTTTTCAGACCTTGCAGATGTTGTCTAACGTCATCCCCGCCACAAATGTCGGCGTGTGGTGACGGACACGTGCCTTTGATTCCTAACTCCAGGAGTTACCTAATCGAGGCCGTGTCTTTGTGACTCACTCACGGTGTATGTCGAGAGGCTGGTGGAAAAAAAAAAAAAAAAAAAAGGAGGAAGGTGAACAACACCCGATAAGTACTAGGCCGAGTGAAAAAGCGACACTGTATGCCGCAAACAGCCGCTCCTCGTTTCTCTGTCAAACTTCAGAACATCCTCTTGTGCTCGAATCAAACTGTAGCCATGGTTTTGTCTGGATGCCATGACGATGAAACGGAGCAGAAATGAATCTGCCTGACTCATCCGCCTCAAGACCCATGCGTTTGAAACCATATGCCTGTTGAAATAATTCTCAGGGCCACAATGGTGCCATGTAACAGGGGAAGGTATAGCTGGGTGTGAAGTGAAAGAAAGGGAATATAGATTAAAGATGAACATCGTGATGAAACACTTTTGTCACACCGTCACTTTTCTCCTTGCAGTAGTAGCTCTGCTGCAGCACTGTACCACAATAACATCTCTTTTCAAATGAAAAAGATTTTTATTTTTTTTTTAGTATTCTTTTCTGCTGCTACTGGATTTATTTTTATTTTTATTTTTTTTTTTATCTCTTATGAATCTTTTTTTATCCTAAAACCCTATTGCTTAATAGCTCATTTTGTATTTATTTAAAAGTTTATGTAACAACGAATAAATACAGAATTTTTAAAACATACTCGTATACATCACCCTGGATACGATGAAATCTTTGGTTGTGTCTCTGTGGGAAATTTAGGCTATAATAACACTAAGACATTTTTTTAGCCATCACACCTTGATTTTTTTATGTGTTGCTGATTTGTTTATTCATTATATGAAAAAAATACAGTATTTGTTGTGTTGTATTCTGATAGACTGACTGTAGCTTGTAACGTGAGCTCCCAGCTATGACTGGTTTCTCGTCTGTCTGCTCCAACATCCATGTAAATGCCCGAAGCCCCGCCCCTTGTCATATACTACTGTCTTACACGAGGCTACATCACAACACGTTTCACCAAAAGTTCATCTGTGGTGAACAGCATGATGATTGTTGTCCACTGACACATCATTTAAATCACTGCCAACAAGTCTGTTTGAAACCAAAAAACATGAAAGCCTGAAATAGTTTCAGAACCACCATCCAAATCCAAAGAATGCTCGTGGAAACTTTATATAGAGCTATCTCCGTTCAATAGTTAAAGTGAGAAAACTAATATCTAGGTGTCATCGCTGTTCAGCAGCTGCCGCTCAGTAAGATCTCACAAGAGCAAAGTCAGAGGCATCGGAACTGCGTATGAAATTTGTTTTATTTAACTGTAGGGCTAGGATTAGCTACTTACTAATTACCACCGAGTTACAGTCAATGACTTGTCAGTTGTTGGTCGGATGAAATTGATCAGAAGTAACTTTGTAATTGTAGAAATTTACAAACAGAAATTGAATCAACAGATGTAAATATTCCCTTCAGATGCTAAAAATATACCAACACAGAAGGAGTGTCAGAAGTTAGAAGTAAAATGTCTGCTAAGTAAATAGTAAATGGGCAAAACTCTAAAAGCTAGCTTCTGAGATGCCTTCTCGGGTGCATGATTGCAAATTCGTAAACATTTACACAACTCGTTTGATATGAAAAGTTTGGGTTGGGGCTGGGCTCTTGGTTGTACTATTAGTTTGTTATGACTTAATTTAGAGGGAAAAACGTCAAACAAACTCCTGTGCTTGAATCCTTATAATTTTTGCATCTGGTTTTTGTTTTGCAGCTTCAACAATGAAATTTAGAAATGTAGAAACTGATTGTTTGAAATAAAATATTTGAAATTCAGGAATTTGCACTATTTTGTAATAAGAGCAAGTTTAGTACATTCAGTACGACAACACCGAGGCTTTTTGGAACATGCAAATAGAGTCTCTTTAGTTTTCCATAAAAGGTCATCTTTTCTGACTGGTCAATCAAAGCAAGACTAGCCAATTTGGCATGTCTAGGAGAAAGCACGTGGTAGCCTTCGTGCTGCCCAGTTGATGGCTGTTATGTAATCGAGAGAACTAGCTACTGGGTTAAATTTGAAAAGTTTTGCTTCAATTCAAGCTGAGGCTAATAGAAACTAGTAGTTTCATCCGAATGAAATGTATTTTTTTTTTTAAAAATCCAGAAAAATCGACAAAAAAACGATCTTTATAGGTAGCACCCCGAAGAACAGCCTTATTTTTTACCTTCTAGATTCAGACGTGCCCAATTACAGGAGGATAATTTCTCGGATTCCTTCCTACCGTGTAGCAGAGGTCATGGCCAAACTCCTGTGACTTTGAGTGCAACATTCATTCTGTGGCAAATCTCCCGGAGGACTCATTCGCCATGTAACCTAATTGCGACACATTATTTCCGTCGTTCAAAAGTTCCATGCTAAGGGCCATTGCCTGTTGTCATTCACCTCCCCATTGAGGTTGCTGTGGCATTTCATCAGGTCGGTTTGAATATATTTGAATGGCAGCTGTTTTGTTTTCTCTCAGTACCTTGTTCTCGAAAGCTTTCTCTTGGTCAAAACTCAAGTAAATGTACAGTCGCAAAGAAAAAAAATGCCCTATTCATAAAAATAAGAAATCAATCCACAGCCGTTTTGCACATCTACAAACATGTGACGTGATCAGGATCAGATCAGGGATGAAACGTTCTACTTTTTTTACTTAGCAGTAAAAGAAAAGTAACAAACATTAATAGGTTTCATCGCTTTTTGACTTACCTTCAAGTTGCAAAGAGCTGGGTGCCGGACCGGAGGTCCCATTTGATCGGGTACGATTTCCACACCTGCTCCAGATCCGTGGATTTCTCCCTGTACACAGAATTCAGATATCTGGCTGAGTTGTGGAGAGGGTGCAGCAGGGCGCCAGCTCATCTCCTGGAGACCCTGCTTTACATTTCAAATCGGAGCTCATCCAGAGATTTCCATACCATCCATTTGAATATTTTCCACTCAGAGAGGATGGCAATAAACTCAGCATAGGGCAGTCGCAGACTCTTAAAATTTCCCGTAGAGTTGCTCTCAATATCCATATGTTACATCAGTCAATTAAAATGCTATAAAGATACTTGCTATAAGATGTGACGCATTTAAATTCGACTGTAGTGATTGGCAAAAATTAGAACACGAAATAAAGATGTACGTTGCATTTTACTAAGAGAGCAAACCAGTAGAAAACAACAACGAAGGCTTGATATCTGAATCACAGGTTTTGATTCTGATTCTAACACGTCACGGCTGCTGCTCTTCCTGCAGAAGCTCCACCCAAGTCCTGACCTCCTGTGACCTTTTGTGACCTTCCGTGTTCTCGGAAAAAAAAAAGTCAAACCATTTCTCGCCAACTCTGAGGTGTCATTGGCTCTCTTACATCACAATGGCTTTCATTGGAGCTGAAGTGAATCAGCATGGGTCATTGTGGTTGGAGCCCAGTGATGGTTCTGATAGTCATTTCGGTTGATCAGTACATCGTGTGCAGGCGCAGCGTAAGAAATGGAAAGTCGGGAAAACAATAATAGAAATAGTTTTGCAGTTCTTTCTAATTGCTTATGAAAATACCAGTTTTCATTCAAATTTGTATACAAAACAAGATTTGTTTCTAAAGGTGAAAATTTCAGTTTAGAGGATCGCAATTACGGTATTTATGGAATAAAACATTTAAAGAGTACGCTGTTATAGAAAACCTGTCAACAAGCGAGTGATCTGATGTCGACTGACCCACAGTTGAGTTACGGTTATCACCCTGAAGAGGATTTTTCTCTCAGTAACAGCACAGACTCAAGTATACACTGTACATGGTTTTCAGTTTTCTACCTCAATTTGCCAAAGCTAACTTTTATTAACTAAGAACACACATATTTTTTATTTGGTTTAATATTTCAGAAAGTTTGTTCTTGTTATCAATTTTATAGAAAACAAAAAGCCTTTATTTGTCATAAACTGGCAAGATAACGTTTGGCAACACTTGTATACACTTGTGTATTTGTAATATGTACACACTTGTGTATTTTTATTATCTTTAGTTGGTTTTATCCAGTCGAATGGTTGTAAATGGATCAAAAAGACAAAATAAATCAACTCATTTTTAAGCATATTTGGCACAGAATAATGAGCAAATCAGATTTTTAATTTTAAACTTTACTTTCAGGAAAAAAAAACAAAAAACAACCAAACGAAAAACATCCTTTGCATAAATAACTGCCTGACAAATCCACTGACCAGTTTTTACAGATATTTATCTTTGGTCCAGTTTCTCCCACACCAGCTCCATGGCGTTCTGGCCACACGTCTCAGATCCGGTCATCTAAAGTCCACTGTTTGTGCATCTTGGCCCTCTGCACCCTTTTTCTTTCAAATTGACAACCTTTTTTTCAGGGTTTTATTCATGGTAACTCTACCCATGCTTGAAAAATGGGTGTTTTGTATAAGATAATTTTTAAGTTTTAAGATGGTTAACCTGCTGATTTAATTGTTAAAGATTCACGATGAACATGTTTTCTGTCTTCTGGTATTCATTTTTCTTTACATTTTAGTTTAAACATACAATAATGTCTTGGTGTTTCCACACTTTTTCTTGTCAGTGTATATATTACAGGAAAAATACTTTTCTTTACATATCCCAGCTTGGGAAGTTGGGGTCAGAGCACAGGGTCAACCATGATACAGCACCCCTGCAGCAGAGAAGGTTAAGGGCCTTACTCAAGAGCCCAGCAGTGGTGGCTTGGTGGTGCTGAGGCTTGAACCCCTGACCTTTTGAGCAACAACCCAGAGCCACAGTCTAACCCACCACTGCTCTAAAGAAAGGGCAAAAAACAGCTGTTAATCTTGCCAAAGTTATGACTGATTTCTGGAAAAATTACATCTTTACATCAATTACATCATTGCAAATGTAAGAAAGACAACTTGAATCTTATTTTTTTTTTTTCTTTTTTATAAATTAAAAATCTTTTTTTATAAAGATTATATTTAGTGAGACCAATACCAATGAAGTCCAGGAGTCCAAGTCTTAATTAAAAAAAAGATTTGAATCAGGTCTTGAGTCCTTGAAAATATTGTTAATGTTTCTGGAAATTAACTGACACCTTTTAACCAATCAGAATAGAGAATTGAACAGATCTGTGGTACATGGTACATGGCAAAATAGTTAAAAAAAATATTATTTGAAAAAACTCAGTAGTACTTTAGTGTATGTTCTCATATTTCAGCCTGATCCTGTACGTATGAGTCGGATTTCTGGAAATCTACATTATAAGACTCTTAATGATTCTTTACTTAATTGAAATTTAAACCCTTGCGAATGTCCATTAACTTCATATTCTGGCAAGATTGACCAAATCCCCCCAAACCTGCTGTTTTTAACTCGATTGTTTTTGTACGTATAACCTTTTAACCTGACATACAGGAAGCAGCCAGTATTGTGTAGTTTGCAATGTAAAATAGAGCTCTGTACTGAACATGACCAAATAAGTGCAATCATTTTTATCATGGCATTTTATTTCTTCACACTTCTTGGGTAGAGACGGCGTGTCGAAAGCACAATTAGAGTTACAGTCACTTTGTTAATCATTAATTATCCTTCACATTTCCAGCAACTAGTAATTATTAAGGAGGAGCCATTAAGAAAACAAGAAGATTAAATACAGTCGTGCAAAAATGTTGTAGTCTTTATGTACATACACACTTCTAAATGGGATTTTTCATCCTTCAAAATATAAAAAGTGGATGAATGTGACGCATTTTTACACCGTGTTTTATCACTGTTTTATTCCAGCGTTTTTATCCTCAAGGCTTTCATCCCTGGTTTGACTTAAAGAAACCATTCTCACTGATCTTCAAAGGACTTGCAGCTCATCAGGATGTTTTATGCAAGAGTCACCAAGGGCAGATATGAGTCAACATCTATTTCTGGTGTAGTTTCACATGGTAGTGCAAATCAAATCACCCTTTGCATGTTATCTTCAACCTGTCACGCATTTAACTAATAAAAATCAGATTCTCTTCATTACTGTTTTCTGTTTTGTCGTTTCTTTCCTTTCTATTTGTGAAATCGCTTAACGCTTCGAACTGATTCACACACTTCGCTCATACAAACAAACTTTACTTTTTCTTAAGAATTTGCTTGGAGATGCCAGATTTAAAAAAAAAAAACTGATGAAAAACGAACTGTCTGAAAAAAAAAAACAACCGTCTGATTCCTCATCAAACATCTAAACATCTAAATATCCTTCTATCCTTTTTTTTCTAAGAAAACAGGCGTCTAGCCATCTTAGACAACATCACGTTCTTTTATAAGGTTTTACAATGAACAAATACACAAAATACAGTTCATTATTCAATAGGAACATTAAGGACATCCTAACGATTCAATCAAAACTGATTTAATTTAACTGATTTAATTTTAATTAATAGTTTATTATGAGAGAAAACCTATATTTCTCCTAGGGGTGAACGCCTTCAGGTGACAGGGTTTAGTGAATATCAAAGATACAAACATTAATGCATTTTAAAGATTAGATTTTATGATTCAGAGCAGCATATTTATTATTTTCTGTACCATTATACATATTAGCATTTATTTATTTATTTATTTATTTATTTATTTATTT
>JAOTRN010000036.1:5257912-5267923 GCA_028566695.1 Bagroides melapterus
TTGTTGGGTAAAAATGTATGAAAGTGTTAAGCCAAAGATTCATGCTAACACTGACTCATAATCTTTCTGCAGCTGGTTGCCAGAACTTAAAGAAGCTGCTCAGTTTTGCAATTGGAGGTCTCCTTGGTGATGTCTTCCTCCACCTTCTTCCTGAAGCCTGGGCTCACACATCCAGCAACAGTAAATAAACACTATCTTTTTTTTTTTTTCTGTTATTCATGACACTGGTCACTTCAATTCAAGCTCTTGCTTTGTGTTCCTTTGCATTCATTTGATGTGCGGCTTTTTCTCCACCCAGGGCTTGGTTTTGAAATTCATCTATTCATCCAGCTGTTCTTTCATCTTTCATTCACCTGGATGTCTTTTTGTTCTGTCTTATTATAAAAGCTTTATTCATGACAGGGCTATTATTAAAACCATGTTAGAACGATACTCTGGTTTGACTGGTGTTTTATCTACCAGGCTTCCAGACACTTTTTAAATAGATTGAGAAATAGATCCCCAAGGGGAAATGACGCAAGTAGTGGACAAAGGGATAACATTCAATTGAGCATATATTAACACTTAATGTGGTGCAAAGGCACATCAGTAATAAGGCACAAAAATAGTGTCATGTAATAAGTTGCTAAAGCATCAGTAAAACATAAACAGAATACTGTAGATACAAATCTACAGCGAGGTTTTATAGATCTGTTGTATTTAGATTCTCTAAAAAAAAATTATGGATTATTATGTTCTTGTTATTTTTGGCGTTTAGTGTTTGCTTTGAATTTGCACATGCTTTATGATCTTCTATCTGTTGTAGCATTATTGTAAGCTAATTTATCATGATCTTATCATGTAGCTCATGTCTCACCATCTCATCTTAGCTGTGTGTGTATCTGTTTTTTTCTTCTTCTTCTTTGGGTTGTTAGATCCAAGTGAGAAACACTTCCGTACCCAAGGTATGTGGGTGGTCATGGGATTGTTGTCCTTCCTGTTGGTAGAGAAGATGTTTCCAGACGAGGAAGGCACTTCAGACAGCAGCACCGTAAACCATCCAAACGACGTAAGTCTTTTATGTCCAATAATTATAAACGGTTAATGTATTATCCACAATGCTTTAGAATTTTCTAATTTGATTGGTCACAAGGTGTCACATCTTCCGCACATTCGTTGTTTATTAATAAACAGACTTAAAATGTGTAACAAATAAAAGTAATTTAATTGTTGATATTTTGAGGCTTTCGATAAAGAAAAAATTATATAACATTTATTCAAGGAGTCTCCAGCATCAATGCTTGGTAATTTTTCTGCTATTATAGAGTAGATTGGACTTTCTGGATCCTCATATATATGGCTGCTTTTTGGTTTTTTTTAATATAAGGGGAGTAAATTACACTTTCAAAACACTGATCAAATGTTTGTGTGTTATTTCAGGTGTGTCGCAACAGCAGCCTCATGAACTGAATCTTTCTTTCTTGGTTAATTTGTTCTTTTGTACATTTATCAATTTTTTGTGTGTGTATCTTTTTTTCATTTTTTGTATCTCATTCTTCATCATTTTTGAGTTGGTGTTGTGCAGCATATTTCTGCGCCTCATGGTGGCACCATATCAGTAGAGACCAATGCTCACTATCTGCTAGAAAAAAAAAAATCCTTCCACCGTGTGTTTACAGGACTGTCTTCATTGCAGCATATGTTAAAACAATGTGTGGTATATTCACTTCAGTGGGTCTTGCGATGAAAAGGAATTCCATGTTTTGTTTTGGGTTGTTTTTTTTTGTTTATAAGTTTCAGAATAATTCACCCATTGAGAAAACGATCAGTTGAAAACTTTGCATCTGTTTTTCTGAAGCTGATGCTCTAGTATGATTTTTTATATATATAAAATTGCTGATTTCTGAGAGCTGCTCTTTGCTCTCTATATCTATATATACACTTTCTCTTGATATCCTTTGAATAGCTAGTTGGATTCTTTGAGCTGTAATATTAGCCTCTTTTACTTGCCATGTCTGTCTAACTTTACCGGATGTAATACAAAGCCTACTTCAAATCGCTTCCAGAAATCTAATGGCTCAAGCCAAAACATAAATTTAAAACTGTCTTGTTAATTATTTTGCCTTTTAACATGATAAACACAGATGTATTTAAATATGAATTCTTTTAAATTTTGTGAACTGTATTGAAACTATTATAAAGACCTGAACAGGGAGAAAGAATATAATGCATTCGTTTTCCAGTTACTATTACAAATTAGTCGTTACTCATCCAGATGTTTTTTTTTTTTTTTTTTTTTTTAGGTTTTTAAGGCTGTTTAGAGACAATGCCCCTGAATGACTTCTGCATCAGAAAATTATTTTCAAACATTTTTCCATAAACCCTGGTGCAGCTTTGGGACAGCTTGGGTAGGACTAAATGATTGTATCGACATCCACATGTGCTGCGGCCTACATGTAAATAAGTCTAAAAAAGGCTACTGTTTGCAGTAGCTGTGCTGACTGGCTCTAGTTCTGAATTATAACAAGACGCAACCCTTACATGGTATTCTCAGTGTGAGGGGAAACTCAAGTACTGCAGATGTTGTGCTGAAAAAACACTTACCTTATAAGCCAAAACGTGGTTATTGATTAATTTCTCCAAAAGCTGTTTGGAACATTTAATATCAAATCAGCTGACTCCAAATCTTAAACACTTGAGTTTAATCATGTATCAACATTCATGGTTTTTTGTTGTTGTTGTTGTTGTTGTTGTTGTTGTTTTTTTAAACAAAAAATTTCATTTTTCCCTTCATCTCATGTCTGCTGATTTGAAACCTGAGAATGAAGACAGATTGATTTGGATAATTAAAGAAGAAAGTGATTTATACAAAGCTCTTGAAGCATGTGCTAGATGTCCATGTCTGAAATGTGAGAATTTGACTTTATTTACCATTCCTGAATCTAGAAAAGCATCTGTGGTGTTTGAGTCCCTTTTTGTTGTTTACTTTCAGGGCATTGCATCAGGCCCAGGTCAGTACCTACCCTGTTTTGTAGCTCCTGCGGAAGGGTGAAAGAAAATAGATGCTGAAAGACTAGGGGTTTTTTTTCCCACTCTACAAACACAGGGTTACACTGGATTATTTATTTCCTTGCCAAACATTCCAGATCAAAGTATTACGCTGCCATGCTCTGTAATATTTGTTCTTTCTGCTTTGTTTTTGCTCATGAATCTCCTTATCCTCATTCCTTCACTCTATATTTAATATACCTTATTTTTCCTTGGCAGCTTTTTCATGTTGGATTTGCATTGGTTGTCAGGGCAGAATGAAGATTCGAGGCTTTATCACAAGCAATAAAAGAGATTTTCTTCTAGCCCTGATGGTTCTTCAGGGATACAGTCATCCTGATCAAGAATTTATTTGATCACTGTGCTACTTTTTGTTTTATATTGCTGTTTGAGATCTGAAGGTCATGTGGTGCTGTGTGCCCAGGCAAGACCAGTGAGGTAGATTGACAACCAAGGCTGTGAAGCTGTTTATATATAGAGTCCAACAGGAAGCAGCTGCAGCCAGTTCTGTACCAGCAGACGCAGAATCCGTCTGAAGTCAGTAGAGCAGCTCGGCAACCACAGGCAAGAGAGAGCAAAACCCCACCAGAGAGGAAACATCTAATTTTGCAGTTCCACTGAGTTGAAAAATCCAGTGGCCTCTGAAATTCTCAGACTGATCACGTCAGTGTTTACAGGCAAATCTCAGTTGTTTGGTTCCAGACTGACAACATTCAGGCTTATTTAAATGATCTTTGTCTTTTATAGAGAAAAAGTTACAAGTGAATGGCTCAACCACCAGAGGAATTTTTTCCATAGTGCTATTTAAAAAGAATGAGGAGTTTTCTTTAATTAGCACTTAGGACTTAACTGGCCTATGGGTGTTGTGGGTTTTTTTTTTTTTTTTTTTTTTTTTTTTTTTTTTTTTTTTTTTTTGGTCTTTTAATTCATTTTCATTCGGGGTTTTTTTTGTGCACAGTATGCCCTTAGGCACAAGTTATTTCTTAGATTTTAGTAATGTATCTTGTATTCAGAGGAAAGCAGATGTCATTTCATCGTATAAATGAAGGGAGGGATATTTTGGTTCTCACAGTTTATAATTTCATCAGTTCTGTCATGGTGGTTTCTCAAATTGTGAGAAAGGTTACGAGTCTTTGGGTTGATCTGGATTCATGCCATGGCTCCGAATGTACGCTTTATCTAACATCTTCAAGGCTCTACAGTTCCGTTCCTGGAGGACGAGAGTCACTTACTGTTTGGCAGTTTAGCTGATCAGAGTTAGCAGAAGTGACCAGTGTAGAAGTACAACGGGTTTTTGTTTTTTGTTTATTTTGTGAGTTTTCTTGGTACTTGCATTGCGTTTAGTCATTGATAGCCAGTCAACAGCCATTCATACTGAATTCCAGAAGTGTTTATTCTCTTAAATGTTTCTTTCTTTCTTCCTTTTTTTTTTTTTTTTAGTCCTCTTCAGTAGATCGCCAGTGTGACCGTTTTACATCTTCAGAAATAAACGGCATCTGCTCCAACAGCAATTCCAACTCTAAGCCAACGACTGACATGAGCTCACAGCCTCGGCAAGAGAAGATAAAGGTTAGTTGGAACTTTTGGTCAGTGGCCAGATGAATTGCCAGATCTTTCCTTTTGGGACATTTCTGGTTGGGATTTAAGGATTTTCACATGAATTTTGTTGGAAGACAAAAAAGCAGTGTTCCTTTTGTTGGAGGCTAAAACAAACAAATTTCTCATAGACTGCACATCTCTACCAAAAGAAATCGATCTTTCCTTGGTGTTGATCCAGAAGAATTGAAAGAAGTTTTGCCTGTGTTGTAATGATAGTGGAAGTTAATTTGTGTTTTTTCTTTATTTTGTCCAGACGAGCGGCTATCTGAACCTTCTGGCCAACTGCATCGACAACTTCACCCACGGCCTGGCAGTAGCAGGGAGCTTCCTAGTCAGCAGGAAGGTAGGAGAGCTGAGAGATTAGTGTCACGCTGACGGTCGTTTGGACTCATTAGCACCTACCGTGAGCTGCTCGAACACACCAGGTCCACTGTAATTAATAAGCCACATTCCAGTTCTTTTGGTTCCACTGATGCTGATTTCTGCAACGTTATTAAACCGTTTGAACGTCATCAGGTTCGACTTGCATGATCCTGACATGGTAGATCATATGGACAGTGAATAAACTTCCTGTAGTTCATAAACTGGACCATGCACTTTTGACCGTTGATGATTTGAGAATATAAATGCTGTCGTACTGGGTTTAGTCTATGTTTCCCTTGTTACCCAGTTTAACTTGGCCACCATCACCATGTCTTGTGTCTGTTCTGGCGCAATGTCAGTTTGGAAGTGCAAAGGCCAGATCCCACCTCTTCCAAAGAACATGGTCCCTTACTGTTTCACCTGCATTCTTTTGAACACTCAATACATCAATGCCTCAAACTTCCAGAGCTACATTTTCCCCAGACACGTATAAATGTCTGACCAAAATATTTTACCTTTTGTTAGTTATCCACATCATGTACATGAAGATTGGCAAAAAGGAGATTACTATAAAAGGATGCTGGGTTCTTCGTGTCGTGTCGGGTGTGTAGTATTAATAGGATAGCTGCATGTAGGAAAGGTCCAGGTGGAGAACCATAAGGCTCACAGCTTGTCTGCTGTATGAGTTTGAGGTTGTGGCATCCAGTTTATTTCCTCTCAGAGACTCACACATGCTCCTATTTTGTTTACTGGACAGGCAAGAGGGCTCAGTCTTAATGAAAATGTTTGTCTGTTTTAAGATTTTTGCTAAACGCAAACTGGTTTTCAGTTTGAGGCAATCGTGCTCAGAATTATTAATTATAAATTTAACCCCTAGAAGGAATCCTTAAGTTACCCACCTGCAAAATATTTAATTATAGTATTATTATAAATTATTATTATAATTGTAATATTGGGGGTGGGGGGTACTATGTTTTTTTTTTTAAATAAATAAATAAATAAAAAGCTTAGAACACAAGTTTCCTGAAGATAAACGGCAACCCTATATGTACTGTATAAACTTAAAATTTCACTCACTGCATGCATTCATTTTTAGTCATGGGCACCAATAATTCTGTTCAATCAGTAATTCATCGATGTATGACTTTATTCATGTGTTTTTAATGTGTGTCAGGTCTGATGGGGGTTTTTTTTGTTTTCCTCTTCTGACAGGTTGGATTTCTGACAACCTTTGCAATCCTATTGCATGAGATCCCCCATGAGGTGAGTCTCTCTCTTTCTATTGCTCTCTTTTGATGTTAAGTGCACTTGAAATTCA
The DNA here is from genome assembly GCA_028566695.1 of Bagroides melapterus. Classification (NCBI taxonomy): domain Eukaryota; kingdom Metazoa; phylum Chordata; class Actinopteri; order Siluriformes; family Bagridae; genus Bagroides; species Bagroides melapterus. The sequence continues at coordinate 5,264,220 of JAOTRN010000036.1, forward strand.
GGGCCCAGTGCTCAGTCGTAGCAGCACCACACCATCATTCTTTGTGGCAGTGTACTTCATTAAAAAAAGAATCAATATTAATTGAATGATTAAGCACTTGAGGGTCATTGTTTGAAAATTTTTCTCTCGAGGCTATGAGAATGTTGTAATGCCTCCTATAGACGTTGCTATGTAAACATAAGGTCTATGTTTTAGTGAAACTCTTTATCTTAAAGGTGGGAGATTTTGCTATTCTGCTGCGTGCTGGGTTTGATCGCTGGAGTGCAGCACGCATGCAGTTATCCACGGCATTAGGTGGAGTTCTGGGGGCATGTTTTGCTCTTTCTGCTCAATCACAGCAAGGCGCAGGTGAGACACTACATGAGGCACAACGCACACATAAGGCATGACGTCGCAATTATGGTTTCCTCATAAGCTAAGGTATTAAGAAAATAAGATACAGAAGCTGCAGTGATTCACATAAAAAAAAATACACCCAATTATTTTTCAGTGTGTGTTTAGGTGGTAGTGACATTTATTTGTTGTTTTTATTATTATTATTATTTAAAAAACATACAGACAGATGCCTATAGAGATTCTTTAACCAAATTTATTTCTGGTCAACATTTAGACCAGTTAATTTAAAGCTCCATGACCCTGAGATAAGTTACTGATGATGACTGGTCAAAAGAAGCCAATGTTTCATGCAAAAATCCTGCAAGCACTATAATGGGATAAACTCTCCTATTAATTAAAGCAGCTTTCCTTTATCCTGTGAGCTTAATATCTGACTGATTTCTCCCAGCTGAAAATAAGGGGGGGAAAATGGCAGCTTCTATGGCTTGTAGTGTCTGTGCCTTGATGCAGGTTGATCTGTAGGCTTATCAGTCGATCCACTGAAATTCTTTCTAGTCTCCAGATCATATTCCATCATTTGTGTTCTTTTCAACACTGTTACACTGTAGTGGTCTTATGCGTTTTATTTCTTGCTATTCTCATATAAAGAAAATGCCACAGCCTGGATCCTGCCCTTCAGCTCTGGAGGCTTTCTCTACATTGCATTGGTCAGTGTGGTGCCTGATCTTCTGGAGGAGACCAACGTCAGGTATCGGACCATCTCAGACACTAAAGAATAAAGCATGCCTTAAAGATATACTCTAATTTAAAATATTTGACTCTATATACAACGGATAAGAGATAACCCAAACCTTTTGCTCTGATCTCTTCAGAAATTCTTTACTACAGATCCTGTTGATCTTTTGTGGTGTCGGAGTCATGGCTCTGCTTTCTGTTATAGCAGAGTAGCCAGAGGGCAACACGTCTCTTGCTTAAAGACTTTCCGAAACGAAAGACTGACATCTACCAGTTTGGAGAACTGATGAACAATTCGCTCCATTATTTAAACTTTAGCAACTGTTTGATTGACCCAAAGGGATGTTCAGACTATCAGGTTTGTGGGTGTTGTTATATGTATATATGGTACACCAGCACTTTGAATCAGAACTGTAGCTGACAAACACAAGTGCAGAAGAGGGGAGGGGGGGGGGGGAAAATTGCAAATGGTTGGCTTGTTACAGTGAGTATGCAGTTGGAAGAAAGATGTACAGGAAAAATATTAACGGCTGTTGGGTCACTGTATATAGACCTGAATATGGATGTTTAACAGCATGCCCATAAAACTATGCATTTTGTTGATAGAAAACTAGAGCATACTATTTAGCTCCAAAATTTCCAACGTGTTAGTTAGTCTGGTTGCTCTAGTATTTGGCAGACTGTCCTGATTTTCTGCTGTCTTATCAACCTGTGCTTGAATTTAATGAGCAGCCTTGGGTATTCATGGTAGGATGTATGGTTAAGCAACCCACACACACTCTTAGACACCACAGGCATAATGTAATCACAAACTCCCCATAGACAGTCATAACGGGTACACTAACTTTTTTTTTCTTTCTAAGTGTTATTATACAACTTTAAATCGTGCGCATTTAAGCATGCTGCTTTTACTTTTTCTTACAGTGTTATTTTTCACTATTATTATACGTTCCACTCCACCGCTCGGCTTTAAATCTGGATGAATGCACACGCAACAGTGCAAAATGCTCATTAGTCGCTTAGTGTTTTAGAGCCTTAGTGTTAGCCATTACTAGTTTATTCCTTCTCTTCTAGATTTTGGATTTTAAGAGATCTTGACTGATGCTAACAGAGATTACATGAAGTTTCTACTATGAGATTAATTACTTATCTCTCATAGGATGTGTGGCCTTTTTAAAGCTTGAAATAGCATTTATATAAAGTATGACAATTAAAAATACATGCACACTGTAAAACAGAATGTTACTGAAAGGAAATCCAGCCATCGGGTTAAAGTATGGTTATAGAAATGTATATATTTTTTAAAACAGATATTTATTGTATATGAAAAGTGTGTGAGAAAGTACAAAGTTTTATTTCTGACGTTTTTATCACTCCCTACACTGTTATTGAAATAAAAGATCTGAAATGTCTGTAGTTTTTTTGTTAATATACTTTTCCCTGAAAAATATATAAAATATAATCTACTATTTGTGTGGCTATTCTTCACAGTCTTTTCAACGGTTTTGAATTCAATTCAATTTTATTTGTATAGCGCTTTTAACAACAGATATTGTGTCAAAGCAGCTTTACAGAGTAGAAGCATAAAAACAGTTGTAACAAAGTACTAGGAAATTGTAGAAAAAGGAGTAAATCAAGATTAATAGCTGTTTATGTAGTCTGTTAGTATTTATCCCCATTGAGCAAGCCTGAGGTGACTCTGGCAACTGTGGCAAGGAAAAACTCCCTTGGATGGAAGAGGAACCAGACTCAAAACGGAACTCATCCTCATTTGGGTGACACTGTACAATAGCATTTTGTGTTAGTTTTGTGAATAGATGTATGGTTTAAATTGAGATTTAGGTAATGGGGGACCCTCTATATTTATTCATTCGTTCATTCATTCATCTTCATTAGCTGCTTTATGGCCAGGTCAGGGTCACTGTGGATCCGGAGCCTGTTCTAGGCACAGTGGGTTTTTGGCTAGAAAACACACTAAATGGGATGCCAGTCTATCACAGAGCACCATGCGCCTGTCCGTTCACACACAGGTTCACTCTTGGAGGTAATTCACAATCAGAATATCTGCCGCTAGTGTTTTGGGGAGGGTGAATTAAACAGAACAATCTAGAAAAAAAAATATTTCCCTTGCTGTGAGAATGTGGGAGCTTTGAGGCAGGAATGCCGAAGGTTGCACAACCTCACTGTCCAGTTTAAGAAGAGTATTGTTCTACAAAATGTATTTTTTAACAGGTTTTGTATTTCTCTCCAGTTTAACCCCTGACAAGGATTGTAGTAAAATTCCAAAACCTTGGATTTGAAAGGTTTTTAGGTAATTAGAACCTTTTTTTTTTTTGGCACAAAGAGTTTATTATTTATAAAATTGTTAGTTGTTCCCAGGCCTGGAAATTAAAATAGTTTCATCTGCTCTGACTTTATAAGGGGTCAAACTATTTATGGCTTGATTTTACAGAATTGTCAATTGGAACCTTATTCTTCCAATGTATGAAAATGCAGAAATTTCCAAGAACTTGTTTAATAACCTAAATGGCCAAATCTTTTTGGACACCTGACCATCATACCTGTATATGCTTGCTAAACAGCTCATTCTAGATTTATTCCCTCTTTGCCATTATATTAGTCTCCACTCCTTT
>JAOTRN010000036.1:5299639-5312266 GCA_028566695.1 Bagroides melapterus
AAAAAAACAGGAGGTTATTTTATAATTCATTTGCTGAAAAGGAAATCTATGTATTCAACATGCATTCTTTACATGTATTCAACAGGACTGAACAGTACAGGCAGAAAGACAAGAGAACAAAATCAGATTTAAACAGAATGAATAATCTGACACATTTCCAATCCAAACTCTGACCAGTCGACAGGGCATGGGAAGCGCACACAGTAGAGACACAGCATACAGGTGCTACATTCACACCAAGACTGATCCCTAGTTCAGCATCGACAAGAGTACAGGCAGATGTCTTTAACCCAACCAACACACATAAAGACCCTTTGTGTCCACACACAATCTTACACACATGTGTAAAAACATATTAAGTACATGTAGGGGCAAGTGCATTATACAGAGGAAGACAAACTACAACAAAACCTGAAGAAAACAAAGAAAACAACTGCACCCATCAGAAGAAAATACAGAATAAAATCAGAATGTAATACTTCTGATACAGAAGAATAGAGGATTTTATTTCTCCAGTAAACACACAGACCTTCTTCACACCTGGTATTAATGGTGTAAATGGGATATACATAATGAACGTGTTGTGATCCGAATCCACTTTCAGTGGCTGTCATGCTTATACTTGCAGTGTAAATGGTAATGCATCTGAAAGAACATCAAGTTATAAATCATGGGCGTATTGTTTAGAAAGACGGCTGATAATTTTCATGTGTAATCATATCCTAAGGTGTTTTATTCAACTCATATTAAAATAATCTATCAGTGATCTGTATTACAAAAACAAAAAGACTCATCATACATTTCATCTGCTCATAGTTACATTCTGTGAAATCTGTGAAAACATTTAGTCTCTGTTATTACTTACAATACAGCAGCTATAATTATTCATTCCTTTGTCAGTCTCTGTTGCTTCCTCTCTTCATGTTAATAAGATATGAAATGATGCTTGTCATGGAAATAAGAAAGCACAACCGTACCAAAATTAAAAACCTTTCCATCTTGAAGACGTTTGTGTGGCAAAAAACTTATAGTTATGTATTTGCATTTGTCTGTAGCAAAGTGCTAACACTGGAGACCAAGACATTACTATTGTTACTATAGAAAAAAGAAAATGAACTAAAACAGCTATATTAACAATTAATTATATTAAAAATTAATCAACACTTTCTGATCAGTCAGTTTTGAGAACTTGATGTCTATGCATGACAGGTATGTTGCAAAAGACCTGGTGACCCTTTGACTTGCCCAATTTTAATTTATAACACCTCCTAACTCCTAACATCTATTATTAAGTTATTATTATTAAGTTAATTGTGAGCTGGGTTGGATATTAGAAATGAAAACTGTTTAATGTATCCCAATGTATCTGTAGGACGGGTGCTAAGAAACGCTGTGGTAAACTTCTAACAAGAAATCAAAAAGCATTCTCTCTCTCTTTTCTTTTGCATGCCGTGACTGCCTAGCTTCAGGCAGCTGATCGTGACTAGGGTTTAGAGGGAAGGCTTCTGAGGAAAACTTTTTTTTATAGTCGGCTGAGGGAAACTTCTGCTAACTTCTACTAATTAATGTGACTAATGAGCAGTCCTTTTTTTTTGCCTGGATTTAACAAATTGAAGGGATATAGTTGTAATGGTAAGGAGAAGTCAGTTTACTGTTGAATTATAAACCAAAAATGTAACAAATTGTTGTGAAAAACTGGAATGATGATAAATGAGCATGATTTCAGTAATGGGTAAATTTCATGATTATCAGTTAGCCATTACTGTGCAGCTATAGATACCAAGAATTTAGTCAAAAAATAAAATGTAATAAAAAAGTAAGATGTAAAATGTACATCTAAAAGACATATCAAATACAGTCACCTACTGTACCTATCCAAACAGTTACAGTCATAAATACATGAGTACAAACTGTTCCTAAATCAGTGCTCTTTTTGTGCGTCCATTTGTGAAAGGAAGTAAATAGTGGTTTCTTTTATATTTTTGGATGATCTGTGAGAATAAAAGCTTACTCCAAACACAACACCAAACCCCTGGGGCAAATCCTGTAAAAGAGCCCTGAGCTTTCTGGCACATTGTGCTCTGTGTAAACTACAGAGAAACAGAGGTTGTATCCAGGTGGCATAACACAACCTGTTCCAATAACAAATACACCAAAAAAATATTTTTCTCACAATATTTTTTTAGGAACTTGAGGTGGTAGGAACGAAATTAATAACGACAGTACTGACTCTGATAATAACTATATCACAATGAGCTCACTAAGCTTCAGGGCAGGAAAGCTGAGAATAGATCTAAGGACAAAAAACAGGTTATGTAATGTTCAAACCAGAACTTCACACCTTGCAGCTCCTAAAGATTAGATATATAATGCTCAGTATCGTCTTCATACCCTTTCATGATCCCAGTGATACCACTGGGAATAAATTACACATTAAATGAAAAGATTTGAAATCAAAAAGAGAATACTGTTCAAAATATAAACCCCGTTATCCTTAAAAGTGTCCATGCACTACAAACATTACACTGAATGTCTAGTGTAGTATCAAATGCGGTTCAGATTTTAACGTAAACTATGAAAGCAGCAGCACCAATGCATTCATAGACATAGTTCTGCATCTCTAAATGACAATTTTTTTATGAATGTAAATGGAAATCATGCATACCATGAGTTGAAATTGCAAAAGTTAAAAATATTGTTACTGTACATTCCTATGAATACTTGTCAGAGCTATGTTGTGTATTCTGCGTACTTGTCTTGTTTTTTTTGTAGCGTCTGTTTGCAATTTCTTTTGTCTTGCACTGTTGCACTAGTTTGTATACGCTGTACCTTACGTGGCTAGGATTTAAGTCCTTAGCTCTGTGTTGTTTTTATCTATTTTTATGTCCTTTTATGTAGCACCATGATCCTGGAGAAATATTGTTTTCATTTCACTTCGTACTGTGTCAGCTATTTATGGGAGAAAGGACAACAAAGCTTTCTTGACTCTTGACTTGACTTGACTATGAGTATATGAGCAGTTATCTGATCAGCAAATCATGTGCCAGCTGCACAATGCAAAATATCATGCAGATGCAGGTTAAGAGCTTCAGGTTCACATCAAACATCAGAAAGAAGAAATGGTGTGATCTCTTACTTTTTACCCACTGCCATTAATTCTAAAACATACAAACTTCCAAAATTTAAACGTCCAAAACCAGAAGGAATAATTAATAGGAATAATAAAACAGTGTCTTAAAATGGTACATTATCCTTTCAAAAACTTTTTTAAGGACCCTGCACTAATCTCACGACTAAAAAAAGTCACAAATAAACTTGACTGAATGAATGAATGATCTGTCCTATAAGAACCATGATGCTGTTGCAAGTAGTTGTTCGAGATGTGGGGCATACAAGTGTGATAACAGAGCCACTAAAAGAAGCAAGTGTTGTACCATGGTTAAAGTTCAAACAAGACATTACAAAAGAAATGATCAACACATTGATGATATCTCTGTTAAATAGGCTGGTGAAAATGAGTGGACACACATATGATAACTTTTAAAGTTTTATTTGCATCAATAATACCTAAAACATTGTTTCCATATCTATATCTGACAATTAAGTAATATCTGCTGTACATAATATAATAAATATCTTACTCTCTGTGTCCTATAAATAATACTGTCTTCCTCATTTTGTCCAAAGGGTATGCAAACTACTGTAATTAACTTTCAGATTACAAAGTACTCCTATATGTCTAAACTGAATTTCTAATACACATTCGAATAACATTTTTTGCATCTCATATCTTCACAGCTAAGTAGATCTTTTTCCCCCTTGTAGTCTTGTATAGTATATACTGTACTGTATGCTGATTCCAACAAAGGAATTTATAAAGTGTACCTTTATGCCAAAGAAATTTCCATCTGAATCTACCTAAATGAGGTTTATTTACAGATATTCTAAATCCTGGACTATGCACAGTTCATCAATAAGTTAGAAAGAACATGAAAAGCTGTGCAACACTTACCTTGATCAAGTTCTTGTCAACTATGCTTAACTCCAGCCAGTTTTCCTTCCAACACACTGTGTGTCCAGGTTTCCCCTCACACAGATGAGAGAGTCAGTGGTGCTTCTTCCAACCAAATCTAACTGCCTCCGTCTCAAACCGCGTGCATAATACAGCAAACTAGGCAGGCTACCTATGGTAACTATGGTAACACAGTGTGGAGTGCAGTTTCGACAGGATTCTTTGTAGTAAAGAAGTGTGCTATTTGGGACGCAGCCACAGTCATACGCTTTGAGGAAGTGATCGAGAACGGAGTGCACTTGAGAGAGCTGTAATGTTATGCGACAACACTTATTTTCTTTTTCACGCAAAACCAAGAAATGCCGAGAGAATACTTGTATAACATTACTCTTTCTTGGTACTTTTCTTTTGTACATAAAGCAATATTAAAACTAGCCTAATTATATGTAGGTTGTATAGATTAGCAATGAAAACTGTTGGTGCCTGCATAATACCTGGCTCTTTTTGCGTCCCTTCCTTGTGTCTGCGCTAACTCGTGTGCTTTTTACAGGTTTGACGATGCCAAACTAACTTTTACGGCTTTGTTTATTATTGTTTACTGGAGTAGCAGAGCCGAGCTGCCACACGCGTTGTCCGACTGTGATGCTGCCTTCATAGGCGTAAAGAATTGCTGTGATTACTGTTATTCCTACTCCTACATGTGGAAACTCCAGAAAGGATTTTAATTCCAGAGTTTAGGATTTGTAATTTTTTACCTTACCTTTATTCGTAGCTAAGGAAAGAAAGACTTTAATGGCTAATTGTAAGTTGTTTTTTTATATTCGAGTAATAGCCTACAACTTACAGTAATTTATCATAAACCATATGTTTTATTATATATAGTTTCAATTTAGGGAGGAAATATTAGGTACATACCAAAATATATCAGTCTGCTAATTAATTAGCGAAACTTGTCAACGTGAACGCAAACAGTTCGTAACTAGGGTCCGACTTTGCAAAACAGTACCAACCGTCCAGCGAGTGAAGGAAGCATCAGTTTGTGTGGGGAAGGAAAAATAGTTCCAATCCAATCACCTATAAGCCATTCTTGTCCCATACCCGTCAGTTTAGACGTTCTGTATGTTAGTAGAACGTCTGTTGGCTGGAACCGATGCGCTGTTCTTTTCCTAGGAGTGAATTTAAGGTCTTTGAAAGTCACCTCACACCAGTACAAACGTACCACATCATTGTCACCTTTATATTAAGGGTGGTGTTGAGTGGTGTCCCATGGTGGATCCTCTTTGTTGATGGATCTGGTAGAAATGTGATGACAAATTGTGCACATAAATTATGTAAAATGTGTAGTCCGTGTTTGTATACAAATACCAACAGAAGTGTCTATTAAGTGTACTTAACCGATGCATCTAGCTGGTCTTTAATTTATGATGTCATTTGTGCTCCCAGAGCGCTTTAGGTGCTGATCAAGAGTGCTTAAAAGAGCTGAGCAAGGTCTTTTTTATCCGAGAGGTCATGTTCATCTGAAAACTTTGTATAGGATCCTGCAAGATTTACAACCACAGCATTTATTAGACAAACACTGCACAGATATATATGTTCATAAACTTATGTTCTTAAAAATAATTTAAACTTCAACTGTTTATCTGATGATTGCACACGTGATCAGCTCTAATAGTCATATCTAGATGGACATAATTTACATGTTACACTTGATATTTCAGTCTGATACATTTCACCTCTAGTACAGTATGTTTGGTCTTTGTTTGCATGTTGTCCTGTGTTTATTAAAATATTTTTATTTGGATACGGTATGGGATTGTCTATGATGAGTTTTATGTTTTTATGTCAAACAATTCTACTGCTCAGGTTCTGCAGTATTCCTAAGTTCTATGTGCACTGTACTGTATGTACTGTATGTGGGATTTCTTGGATCTCTTTGGTTTCCTTCCACCTCCCTAAAACATGCTAATAGATGTATAGGATATGCTAGCGCGCGCGTGTTCCAGTGTTTGAATGAATGAATGGATGGATTCAGATGCTCCTTCCAGAAAGTAGTCACTAAACATAGGAACATACTGTACACTATGGCAGACATGTAATGCCAAATGCCTTAAATGTAAATATATATAACCAAAGGGTTTTGGACACCTGACTATCACATCCATGCCACTATCACCATAATCACATGTTCTACACAAACCTTGGCAAACCACGCCTTTATGGATCTTGCATTGTGTACAGTGACACTGCCATGCTGGAATATTTTTGGGCTTTTTATTTCTAGTGAAGGGAAATTACAATGGTGCCATATACAATACAGTTGTTTGCATCCATCTGCAGCAATATCTTAGGTAGTGCTCACATATGGGTGATATGCTCATGTATACCGCCAAATTTTGGCCATATGGTGCATCAATCAGTTCGTATTTGTGTGGAAAAATGTGTTTTACAGAAGACCTGTGTGTGGATAGTGAACATTGGACATATTAATTATGACCAGCAGAGAGCAGTGTTCATCACAGTTTATTTCACTCAAGCCTTAATAATATCTTTACTGCAACATGCAGTTTTCTCCAGTGAAACAATTATTTTTGTATGTGAATGTAGATGGTAGTTTTTTATTATTATGTTTATTTTTTTTTTTTTTTGCACAAATAATTGTATGTTAGACTCAACGCGTTAACTGACCCGCTTTTGTGTGTGCGTGACATGCGCCAGCTCTGTGCAATTAAGGCCAGTTTTATCGCTGTTCATCTTCATTTGGCCGCTAAACATTATTTTTGTCGCTACACGACAGTCCGATGGAGATCAGCGGCACGCGCGGCCGTGACAGATGGCGGCGTCGCGCGTTTCCTGGACAACCAAACAATGTAAAAAAGGATGGCTCACCCGGCGCGTGCTGCCGGCGCGGAGCCCAAATTGGTCCCGGGGGTCAAGAGGAGCCGTGCTTGATCAGATGAGTCCACCTCTAAATGTAACTAAATCCAACCCAAACCTGCAGCGTTTATAACCTGTGATTTTATTTTATTTTACATTACATTGGGAATTCAGATTCAGTCTATTACCAATCCTGTATTTAATAAAACGGAGATAACATTTTAAAATGCTAATATATATCTAATTGTTTGCATAATATAGATATGCTATATAGACTTATTTCCAAAATACTGTATGTTGATAAATCCATTAAACGGTAATTCGGTTAATCAGGCTGTCTTTTAGGAAAGAAGTTAATTTATGTCCAATAAGCATCCTCTAGTTTTTGTTAATTTACCCGAGACGGTGCCAAATTGAATTATATCCTGTTTTTTTTTTTTCAACCAGAGGCGACAGCAGAGAGAGGGCATGATGAGGAGGTGTTGGGGGTGATGTGGGGAAAGGTGGGGAAAATCGTTCATAACTGTCAGCTCTGAGCCCGGGTCATTTGCCTTCCGGGTCTGACCGGAAAATAATTACCGAGACTGTCAGCCTTTCAGCAGAGCTTTGATGAAGACCTTACAGTTCGTTAAAAAGTGTCCTCTCATGCACCTTATTTGTTATTACATTTTTTGCGTAGAGACCTAAAACAAGTAGTTTTCCACGCCCACACGTGATCTTACCAAATGTCTGTAAAGAGTTATAATATTTATAGTATAAGCTATATAAATATCACTTACTTTATAACAGGATTGAGTATGGGAAGCAGAATAGTTCAAAAATATTGAATATTATGAAATTTTCCTATTAAATAATTAATTTAAACACTCTAATAAAACCATAACCACTCTTGAATAAAAATGGTTAAAATCTGAGCTTATGGCTCATAGTGGGTGGGCCTTGGGTGGGCAACTCTTGTCATTGGCTAGAGCTGGATGAGCTCCAGAAAAAAAAGCCTTCTCTGGCACCAACACTGAAATGAGATTCAACTCCATTTTTTTTTCGAATGGCATCATTGTATAAAAATGAACCCATCTCCACTCTACCCCATGAACTCCACCCTTTCTGGTAATCAATTTAAAGTGGTGAGGGAATGGGGAGCCACTGTAATATCATTAGTATATGATGGAGCACTGCTATCTGCACATTATCAGCTCAAAGTCACTTAACCCCTGTCAGCACATCTTCTCAACATCCAAACAAAGAAAGCAACAAAGAGAGAGAGAGAGAGAGAGAGAGAGAGAGAGAGACTGAAAACAGAGACAGAGATGGAGAGAGAGATCTACATCTGCCTTTCAGAGAAAAAATACCAAATGTACACAGAAAAAACAGCCAAGCATATTATTAGAGCGACCAATAAGGTCTGTCTGACTGAAGTGGAACAGTTCTCAGGATGTTTTTATTTTTGGATATATGTGTAAGATAGGAAAGGTTCTCTGTTACTTTTTATACTGTCCTTTTGTGTCTTGTGTACATGCACAGCTTGGATTCAGGGATGGATTAAAAAAACATTCATCTTTGCATCTTAAGTAGTTTACTGCTGTTAAATCACTTGCCAACAACCTTTAGATAAAGACATGTCTGATGTTTTGGAGTTTATAAAGTCAGCTTATAAAGTTATAAAGTCTCAAGACTGTTACATCAATAGATTGGCTAGCTAACAAACCATGTTTTTAATGGAGTATGAAATTTTTATGTCTCCCATGCTTGCTTCTTATCATAAATGAATGCATTTGCAGAATGTTTTACTGACATTTTGTGTTGACATTTTAGGAGCAATGCTAATTGCAAAGTAAATATTAATCCCTTAGACATATAACCATATAATGGGCCATAGAGTCAATGATAGTTTTCCAGTAAACTTAGAAAAAATCATTCAAAGAACACAAACATTTTTTATGCTTAGGCTTTTCCCATGATATTCAATAATAATATATAACATATAAATGTAGGTATATCTGCAGCTCCCTGTTCTTTTAATCCGCTACTCCCCAGGAACTATTGCTTGAACCCAATGAAAAGAGCCTCACTGATCAATTCATTTCAAAATGCTGTATAAAAACAGACTTTTAATGCTTTTCCATAAGCATCTCTGTCTTCATGGCAACCCCAGCTCCACAAGACAGAAGAAAGAGAAAGCGAGAGCGAGAGAGAGAGAGAGAGAAGGGAGAACAGGAAAGCATTCAGGACTGGATGGGTACAAAACCACTCAAGGAGTACATGAAATATAAGTGGGTACACCTTTGTGTACACACACACACACACACACACACCCACACACACACGCAGATGTAGACCTCACTTTCAACAAATCCTTTCTTGTACTCTAGCACATACTCTCCTGTACTCCAGCACTCTTAAAAATAATCATATTTTGCAGATAATGTATCAAATGTTAGAGATTATTTTTATGCTATTTATAGTTTTTCATTATAGAGTATATTTAACATATCAGTTTCCAGAACGTACTGTACCAGACTGTTCTCCACAGCACTGCTGCTTGCTGCTGAGACAAGCGAAGGTGTGGCCTCCTGTGAGCCTGGAGTTGACTCTGATTGGCTCAGGTAGGGATTGTGGGGTGGCCTACAGGCTTGCGTCAGCACGTGCGTCAGTATCTCACGTTTCGGAATAGTAACATGGGTAGAAGAGAGAAGGGGGAGGGGAGGTGCGGAAAGCTAGATGAATGAAGAGAGGTGCATCTGCCACTAAAAGTCAGAGTAAAGTAAAGTTACAGGTCCAAGATAAGCTGAACGAACAAACATTGAGAGTGGCTGTGGAGTCTGAGACACAGCACTTTGTCTATAAATTGTGTGTGCACTTCAGCAAGGGATAGAAAAAGAGAGAGTGAGACAGCAAGAGCTCTGACCTTGACTCGCTCATAGACACTGGGTTGTGTGTCTGGGGAAACAGGTGTGAGTGTCTCCAGGTGCAGAATGAGTCATCGTGTACACACACACATACAGCTCTCTCTTTCTCTCTCTCTGTTATTACCCTTTTCTGAACCTATAACACTGTGCCATCAATATACAGGCATTTATGACTATTTCAGAAAATGAAACATGACATTTTGTGAAACTCTTTATTTAATATGTGCTTCCTATTGCATGATTAAAAAATAAATATTAGAGCATCATTGTTTCAGTCATAATTTAACAGACATCACAACATTAATTACCTGATTTCTATTTGACAAAGATTGTAATTAGTTGCATCATTTAACTGCACCTATACAGCTTTATTCTTTCTCCTTCAGCTAACCTTTCTCTCTATGAGTTTTCATTTTGTGTGTTTGGCCCTCTGTAGATGGCTAGTTGACTGGCAGTGTTCCAAAACTGTTCTCACACCCCTGCTTTTACCAATTTTGACTGAAGGAATAAAATAAAAGCTGCTCAGAAGATTGTTGTTAAGATCTCTATGAAGAATGACAAACAAGCAAACCACCTGATTGAGATTTTCCAAAACAGGCCAATCTATATCAGCTCTAAACAAGCATGGATGAACATCCTAGTCAACTATCAGGCTGATTATAGGGCAGACAGCCAGACAGACACACACACAACACATTCTTTATGCAGTGACAGACAGGGACAGCACAGTTCAGTGAGCAAATGGGCATCTGGGTGGGGCAGCAATTGATTGAACACGCGTGGAAAGCAATCAATTTATTAATGTCACTTAGGAGAGCTGCAGTGCGTGGCCCTTTGAAACAAACTATTATCCCTGCACATGCAAGGATTTATCTTAGATTAAACTAAAGGTTATTAATTAAATCTTGAATTGCATGCTATGCTTACCTATTGACGTTTTAATTCCTACTGAATTGTTTTCTATTAAAGCTTAAAAGGCTCCTGATCTCACACTGATAGAGTGTATATAGCATATATATATATAGAGAGAGAGAGAGAGTGTATTTTGTTGTATCTGTGGATGAAAGTCCATTACTCTGTGTGCGTTTAGGTCAGTGTTAAGGTTCAGCTGACCTGAATAATCAAATGTGGATGTTTCTTGCATAAGCAAATGGTCAGGTCAGAAACAGTCAAACAGGAAACACATGACAGCAGTTTTGAGATTCTCTCTCTCTCTCTCTTTCTCTTTCTCTCTCCTACTGTCTCATACACACATTGCCTGTTGGTGTTCTGGACAGCAGTCACTGAGTGGCAGGTTTCTGATGGGTAAACAGAGGTCTGGCTGATCCAGATGGTTGGATCCTGGAATAATTGGCCAGAAACTACAGCTTAGATTCAAATTGCTGTTCTGTCAGCAGACAGTGGAAAGGAGTGTGTGTTTAGGGGGATTTGTAAGGTATAGTGAGAACAAAAGAGGAACGATGCAGTCAAGTGAAAGCTCACAAGAAAGAATGTGTAAAGTCATGAACTGTGTGTGTATGTGTGTTTGTGTGTATCTGTACGTGTGCTTGTGTGTGACTCACCAGCTGCATCATTTCAATCAGGCCAGTCTGCAGTGAGTGAGTCACTCAGTATGTTAAGGGATGAGGAGAATACTGTGAAGAGAGAGAAAAGAAAACTGTGAGAATAGGGGAAAGAAGGTCAAATTTAATGATTCATTCATTGGCATTGGCATTATCCCATATGGATCAAATCACAAGATTAAAGATAAAGTACTCTATTGGCCAAAAGTTTATGAACTCTTGATCATCACACATTTTTTACAATCTGCCGCAAAGACGGAAGAACACAAATGCACAGAATGTCTTTGTATAATGCAACATTTCACTTTCCCTCAATGGAACTAAGAGGCCCAAAATCTGTTCAAGAATTACAGTATTCCTGTGCACAGAGCCAACTCCATGAAGGCTTTCTGCATGGTTGGAGTGGAAGAATTGAGTGTCTTGCACAGAGCCCTGGCCTCAACCCTACTGATCACCTTTGGGTTCAACTGTAACACAAACTGTGCCCCAGACCTCCAGGCATGATATCAGTGCCTGACTTCATTAATGCTTGAAAAACCTTGATATGGATTAAAGCAGTTATATTAGTTTTTCCGTTTAATTTGTCAGGATTAAACGTATGTATCAGCAATACTTTGTATTAATCTGACAATGAATTAATGATAAATTGTTATATCATAAATTATGTGAAATTTAGGCTTCTTAAAAGGTAAATGTATTATCTAATATTACATATTTGGCTTATACCATTAACATGATTTCAACTGGACTACAAGCTCCACTGATAGCAGGCTTTGGCTAGTTGAGTTTTATGGGCAATTGGATCTGTAGGCAATAAGAAGGTCAATTAGTTATGCATTGAACTTAAAGGTGCTGAGTGCTGGAGGAAGACACTCACTCTCTGTCTTTTCAAATATCATCACACCAAGAAAAAGAGAGAGGGAGAACGCAGTAACTCATGCTAATCTTTGTAATGAGCTCATACTGACAGAATGACAGAAAACTGGAGATTCAGAAAGTATGGGGTGTTGGATTTCTACAGAAGAAATTGAAGAATATAATTTATGAGTAGTAATCCAATAATACCAGGTATTTTATACATAAAATAAGACTTGTTGCAGAGAAAACTAATGATATATCAACTGTGACTAGTCTGTTTCTTAGCACTTTGTTATTTCTTTATTTATTTTTTATGTCATTGGAGTTCAAGTCAGAATGAGGAGAATGTCCCACCTTAGAAGAAGTAGAGACTTGTAACACACTGGAAGAGTTAATTCCACTTTGTCCCAGGTAA
>JAOTRN010000036.1:5315733-5327642 GCA_028566695.1 Bagroides melapterus
ACACACACATATCCCTCACAGTGCTGTTATTGAAGGCTGGCAGTGAACAAAGAAGACCACAAGCCCCCATATCTGGTTGTATGGGGACACCCCTCCTCTCCTCTCTCTCTCTCTCTCTCTCTCTCTCTCTTTCACTCCGTCTCTCCTGGCTCCCATCTGGTGGAGGAATATTGAAGGGTTAGGATGAATAAAGCCTATACTGGCAGGCAGCACATAAAAGGTTCTGCTGTTTTCTCTCCACACACATATGAGTAGTACAAAGTGATCTGCAGTGTCTTTTTATATTCCACCATTTTTTATTTATTTATTTTTGCTGGATACATTTTCTGCTTTCTGTGATTTTCAAATTCAATAATAACTAAAACCTCTACCATTGGTGGAAGGTGAAGGAAGAAAGGAAATACATTTTTATTGTATAAAATCATTTGAACACCATTCTTAACACAGAAACCTGATAATGTTAGAACATGACAAATGAAATTGCACTGTATTTATTTCTACTTTTTCTGAGTAAGTATATACTGATTCAGCAGAACAGGATGTGGTTTGGGTCTCATGACAGAGTATTGGCAGACAGGGTGGTGTAAGTCGGTTCCTCTGAAAGGTCAGGCCACCTCCCAGGAGTCCCTCAGTGTCCTTCTTTCACTATGTGCCTTCAGCCACTCGCTGTCTAATTATCTGGGGTCCACGATTGATATATAATCCAGGACAAACGCATTCTTGCATTACAGTAAACATGGACAAAATTTAATAATTTACTAAATGTAACTTCAAATGATCTTGGAATTCCTTGCTATGTATTAGATAAATCAGGTTCCTTCATTGCAAACAAGCAAACATACACAAGAATGTGTGAGCTCCATCCCGCATGTGAGCTGTCCAATATCTCCATTCAAGGCCAACAACCACAATCAGAACACTCCAATTCTTATTGTGAAGAGAGTTTGTCATTGTTAATGCCTTTTACAATTCAAGGCCACTAGAGGCACGTGAGGTTATATTTTATATAAGACCTGTGTGAAGGAAAACACCTGTAACAGGCTCCTTTACAAACAGGAATTGAAAATATTTGGAAAATGTTTCCGAAGTGAATATCAAAGAATCTTAATCTAAAAAGAAATTTTCCTCTAATCAGATTGTAGTTGCTGGCTGTTTTTAGTGCTGAGCCTAATGAAAGTGTGTAATAATTGATGAGTGTGGAGAAGAAAGCAATCGAGGGGAAGCAGTGGGGGAAGGGTGCAGGGCATTATTGGGTTTTAATACCCACAGTAAATTCATTTTGGAGCATTTCCATCTAACAGAAGAGAGCTGGAGGAGATGGATTACATGGATTCCTCTCAGACCCCTGCCCCTGGTCCCAGTGGAACTTGGATGCAAGCTAGCCACTCCTCCTCTCATCTCTAGTTTCCTCCCCTCTCTACAATTCTCTTTCCCTTCTCCTTAGATCAAGGAGACATTTATGAGTTGACTAGGCTTTCCCCTAGTCCCTATGCTGCCTCTGTCATCAAAGAGTGATTTTCAGTCACTACACCTCCTATGCTTGTCCCTCAGGGATGACTGGAACACCTGCCCCCCACCAGCAGTGATATAGTCATGCGTGAGATGCTGAGCATATGCGTGAGCACGGGCACACATGCACATTCATTAAATTCTCATTACAGCCAAACATATAAACCCCCAATTAACCAAATGTTCAGTTGAGGCATAATATAAAATATCCACACCAATTTGGATTCTGCTCTCGTTGTATTGCATTTTGCACGGAATCTTCTTTGCTGGTTTTTTGGACAGCTTTCAGGCACAAAATCAAGCGACCCGTGACGTTCCGGCCGGCCGAGTGTGAGCTAACATGCTTTAGAGGGGGAGTGACACTCGTTGTGCTTGTCAAATTAACAAAAAGTAATGGAGCCGAGATGCGATGGCACAAGCTGCGATCTCACCACAGCTGCCACTCTTCCTGTTCAGATGGAAGATTATAGCAGATAGATGAGCAGTGAGATGCTGTTGGTTTGATGCTTGCAAATAAAATGGGAAGTTCTCTTAGAAATTAGAATGTAAGAGCAAAAAACAATTAAATTTATTTGGGAATTAAGCAATTAATCTCAGCAGGATAATGACAATAGTTTGTCAGTGTTGGAAAGGAGCAAACTCAGTGTGAATGTTCACAGCTAAACCTCCAGGTTCATTATGTCATCACATAGAATGGAGCTCAATCAAGCGCAAATGTCTTTCTGCAGCTCTTGTAAATCAATCAACTTGGGGAAGGTTATCCAATTAGTGACTCACTCACACAACGTAATAAAGTGAAAGAGTCTAATTGGACATTGGCTCACGCATCACCTTTGGCGTCAGACTGGTCTGACATTGGTGAGCTTGGTGAAGGTCCTTGGATGTGATAAAAATCTCACATCTTCTCAAATATCTTGCACTTTCTTACCTGTGTGAAACTCCTTCTTACTCACCTGTATCTCACATAGAGAAATCACTTGGCCAATTTTTTTTTTTTATCAAAACAAAAAAGTCTGGTTGTCAGATTTAACCTTGACTAGAATTTTGGGAAGGCATTTGGTTATCGCCTTGAGAGCCAAAGAATAGTGTTCTAATGAAAGGGAGGTCTGAACACATCCCCCAAATAGCTTTCTGAATGTAATTCCTCCCTGCTGTCACCATTAATAGGTTAGAGGGGTCAGTAGGGCTGTAGAGCTTCAGGGACAAGTCTATTGATTTCACCAGAGAAGAGAGAGAGGTTTGCTATTTGTACACAATGGACCATCGATAACATACATGTATGAATATTGAGCTATTGGGTCTAAATCACATGCTCCATGGGCTTTCTCTGGGTTGTCCAGTTTCTTCTCACCTCCCAAAAACATTTAGTAGGTTGATAAGCAACTCCAAACTGCCCCTAGGTCTAGTGTGTTTGGTAACCTGCAATGACTGGCATCCCATTCAGACCGTGTCCCTGCTGATATCCAGTGTTCCTCCAGAACCACCGTGACCATGATGAGAATAAAGTGGCTACTGAAGATTGATGAATGAGTGAATGATTGGATGTTATTATGCTTAGTTTTTTGCCTGTAGAATCAAGAATTATTGGAAATTACAAGCAGACACTGGTATAAAATTTTTGTCATGGTTTTATATAAAAAGGATATATAGAGCATTTCATTTTGACATCAACAAAACTCTCAATTTACAGGTAACACAGCAAAAGAAGCCACACTTTACTCCGAGGCACAAAACAGGAATATGGTACCATAATTTCTTTGCTAATAACTGTAATATTTGTGCAGTTCTGAATACCTTTACAAACAACCCCTTTAGTTGTTGAATATTGCAGCAGTAGTGGGTTTTACAAGAGGAAGTAAGATAGGAGGAGAAGATCTCAAGCCACTGACAAAACACAGACCAAAAACAAGAGGAAAGTCAAATAAAGGCAGGGAGGGACTGGGAAAGGGAGGGTGGGGAACATCTGACAACAACATACTTGCAAAAATGCAACCACTGGCAACCACACAGGACAACTACAGAGGTGTGTCCACCCACAAGACTGAGAACCGTAATGAACGTTTCACTCAGTAACTCAGTGCAGGTGGCACGTAAGAATCATTCTCTTCTGGTGAGTGGGTCCAGCGCAAACACTCCTGATCAAAGAGTAGAAGAGTTTTGCACTGGACTCCTGCTAAATCTATTTATATCTTTTTATACATGTTTTAACAATAAGTTTATATTTGATCTTCTTTTTAAATTGTCATCACAAAAACACAATTTGAACCAAAAGTCACTACAGTTAAATGTGCTAATGTGTTACATACATTTTTTTTTTGTTGTTCATACTGGATAAACATTAACCGTTACCATGGATTTATTGCTTTGTACATTGAATATGTTTGGAACCTGCTCCATCTGTAGGAGGCTGTTTATAAAGCAGATTAAGCTTTTTTTTAGTCTTTTTTATTTTTGCAGGGATTTCCCCTGAACTCTTATACCCAACCCCATTAAAACCCAACTCTACACGTTACCTTTGGTTAACTGTGCAAAGAAATTAACCCATTAGTAACTTAAAGGAGATAAGGGAAAGTGGTTCTAAAAGAAGTACAGCTAAAAACAGAGTCATCCATGCATAACTACAAACCACAGACATCAAGATGGTCATGGTGTTAACTCTAGGATTCCAACAAACAGAGGACTCAAGGATTGGGTCTTTTGGACACTCTGTGCTTTACTAATTTTCCACTCTGTGCTTTAAATTATCTTCTTTCTTTTACTTGTGTCTTTCCTTGTGGTTGTGTCATTAGTCATCACTAATCCCCATCTGAGTCTCAATATTACATGGAAGCTGACAAGCTGAGAGCAAGACACAAGACTACAGCATGTGCAACATTATAGCCCAGCTATATGTGCTTGGAGGAGAGCATTAACTTCAATTAATGGTAGTGTACAATGCTTGACCATATACCAACAATCATTGTGCTACAATGTGGTTTAGGAAATTCAGTCCATATCTGCATATGTGACCAAATTATATATGGACATATATGGCCAATATTGCTTTAAATTTAGTTATAGCATAATTTTTATGCAATAAAATCATCATTAATTGTGCAATTGTGCTCTCCTGGCAGTGGATGGCTGTGCTACTACAGCATATCAAACAAGCCAATGGAAAATGCTTTTTGAGCCAACTTTGCCACTCTGGGTGCCTTGCTCTTTTTTCTTTTTATTTAACAGTTTGCTCCTACTTGACAAACCTCTATAATACACTAAGCATTTTGCTAAGCCACAAAATTTTCTTAGCTCTAAGACGTCTAAAAAAATCTTCCAGACAAAGACATCATAAATGGTTTTTACATCTGTGTTTCTTTTTTTTTAACGCTGTGCTCTTAAAATACAGTGTCAAAGACCCACATCCTCATAAGTCTCACAGAAAACCTCCATCTACAATGAAAGAGTAACACATCATGGAAAAAACAGGCTCATGGTTTTGTGCAGTGACACAGTATGATTCTTGAAGTGCAATCAGCAAAAGAAACAGAGTAAAACCAGTATATTTGTTCAGGTTACAGGGTTTTCTGTCGCTGGTTTGGCTCTATGTGCATTTCTTATTGGAGCCGTTATGAGGTGTGGTGGTTCTCAACACCTGCAACTAAACTAATCCTATAGAATGTTGAGGTGCAAATATTATTTTCACAACATTAAACAAGATTGCACTTGAAGTATATTCACTTGTTATTCTTTTTTTTTTTTTACATAGACAATTTACAATTACAATCTGCCAATTTGATATGTATTACATCTTTCTATAATTTTAGTCATATATCTATATATGTATATATTTTATCTATTTTAACATCTTGAATTATTTCATATTTGATTATTTTCCTCTGTGCAAACATACAACAATGTGTATTATTTTACATCTTTATCATTTATTTTGCACTTTTTTTTAGAATTCACAATCACTACAAAATACGTCTACCATGTGAATGTGTGCATGTGATTGTATTATGTGCTTTGTCTGTGTGTCTGTGTGTGTTGTCTAGGAGTACTCTCTGCCCTGCCTGTATCCGTACCCTCCCTCTTCTGCTCCTTCTTGTACATATTCTTCCCTTTTCTCCCATCCATCAGGCCATCCTCCATTCATCTGCGAGGTGGCGCCGTACGTCTTGGCTGGGGCACCCAGAGCTCCGTAGTTTTGTGTGATATCTCCGGTCTCCTCAGCCAACTCGTCCTCATCGATGAAGCCACATTTCTCTTCACTGGTCTGCTCTGGATCAGCCCATGGCTGTTTCTCACCGGATGCAAAGAGGCCGTAGAAGATCACACCACCGTAATGTACCAGCGAGGCAATGAGGAACACATACTGCCACTCTTCTCTGGTCTGTAGAGGAGAGAGGATGCTAATTTTAGTCCTTATTTTAAAAGAGGCATATCATTTTTAATCAATAATACTAAATAAGTTATAAATTATGTACTGGAATCACAGATCAGACAGACTTGGGTCTTCATCAGTGATGTCCAAGTTATTTTGTAATGGAATTCTGAGTTGACATTTTTACCAACACATTCATCTATTTTTACTTCACAATTTTCACAATGCCATTTGACAACCTGCTGATAGGGATACCAATAGGATTTAGTTTTATCTTTGCTTTAGTCCTTTAGTCTATCCAGCTGTCTCTCCTGTTCATCTGTACTCTCTTCTCAAAAGGATAAAAGTGTTAACATTTATTCTAATATTGTCATCATCTCCATTGTCTTTGTCATCTCATAGACCAGTAACTAGATGGGTTGTGCCTCTGCTCTAACTGAAGAGCTGAATTGCATTCCGGAAATTTGTCCAACATTTGCTTTCTCCACTAGTTAAAAAATGTTTGTTTGTTATTTTATTAAACTTTCTTTGAACACCAGTTGAAAGACATGATATTTTTTCTTCTATTATAACTGCATAAGCACTCTATTACTTATATTACTATAACTTCTCACAAGAAATATATATTTATATATTAAATATAAACACATATAAAACATTTTGGGTGAAGTTTTTCTTTAATCAGTGAAGAAATTTTATAAATCTACACAAATATACACAAATAAAGGATATTATATATTTACTAGGAAAAAAACAATACCGGTTGCTGAGAAAATATCACATAATTTGAAATCACATATTAATGTAAGATGTTCTTACCTTATTTTTGGTCATAGCACCAACAATCAAAGGGCACACCATGCCTGACAGGGTCCCTACTCCGTTTGAGATGCCCATCAGAATACTGGCATAACGTGGAGCTATGTCTAAGTGATTGACATTGAAGCCTAAAGAGAAGGTAAAACAGACATTTGAAATGATGAATGATCAGGATTTGATTTATGAGACGTACTGTTTTTAAATGATTGACATAACCCCTGGTAAAATTCCATGGTAACATTCCTTCTTTGCATCAACGTTTCATAAATGGCGTTATTATATCTCCAAAGGCTTTCATCAACATTTTTTTTCATTTAATTCTTGTTATTTATACACCAAGTTGCATTGAATGCATCAGGTTGTGTAGGCACGTCTGGATTTCATCAGTAATGCAGTATGAAACAAAGCAAAGAAAGATGCTGTGAATGAGATGCTGAATACAAGGCAATATTATATTTATTACAGAACAGTATCTACTAAGCTGACTAATTGACAAATTGATTTATATGGGTTTTTTCTGCATAGTAGATTTATGGCATTCGCCAAGGGACATGGGTCACTTTCCCCCAGTCATTTAATTTTCCACCACAGTGAGTGATTTATTTTAAGGCATCACAAGTAACTAATTGGAGAAGGAATAAAAGGTTACAGCAAGTTATTAAACTCATTTATAAACCAGTGAAGTTCTGTCCCCAGTTGACAGTGCTGAAGTTACAGAAACAGTGTACTGCATCAATATACTGCATTTATCCCCTCATCCACTGTAGGGTGTGGATTTTTCAGAATCTCTGGCATTCTGCTAGAAAATCTGACTAAAAATAGATCGTGCAGCCATCTTGTGGAGCAGCGGCTCTCCCCCACCTCCCGCTCAGTGGGTTGTGTCTGCCTGTGCAGGCAGTAAGGCAGCTCTCAGGGGAAAGAGAGGATGAATTATTTAACGGGCACAGTAGAAATACACTCTCGTCTCCAGCTGCAGAGATCACTGAAAGAACACTGGGCTCTGTAGTTATGCTAACCTAGTTGTAGGTTTTCCTTTTATTTCTTTTTTTTTTTGTTCTTTTGTTTTTGTTTAAACCAAAATTACTTTAAAGATCGTCTTGAGTAAACAAATAATATCTGCAGTTTTGATATAGAGTGAATGACAAACCCTGAAAAGAAACAAAGTGGTAAGCTCTGTCTTTAGAACACTACATAGAAATGATGCAGTGCAGTTTAATTAAAATGTAAGATCTTTCTACAAAGATTTCAGGCTTCCTTTTCTTGGCAATCAAAAGTCATTCAAAATTACTATAAAGTCATGTTTATTAATCATTATGTATGAAGTATGAGCAACATTTCTATTTATTGAATGTACTATATAGTAATCTGTTGCCCTATATAACCTCAGATAACTCACCTGATATAGCAAATCCACTGAAGCCCACAGCTAGCACTAGGAATGAGATGGCCACGCCTTTACTGTGAGAGTATCCTACTATTAGCAGCAAAGTAGCTTCCATACCGAAGCCTAGGAAGAAGTGAAAGAGTTTGATCAACACATTTAGCCATTAAGCATAATCATGACAATGAAATATTATGATAATTTTAATATAGCAGTATTTTTGTAGTTTAAAATTTTTGCCTTCTCCATTTCACTAATATATTGTTTTAGTAGATTAGTTTATGCATTGATGGCTTCTGAAATCTTCTGAAATCATCTAATAATAGCACTAAAAGGTTGTTCAAATCACATGCATGGCCATCTGCATACAAATGTTCTGTACAGTGTAGTGATAATACACACCTCCACAATTCATGATCTTTCTGACATTGGTCGTAGACATGAGGTTCTTACTGCGCAGGAAATCCGCTATCTGTCCTCCGATGGGCACAATGATGGTCATCACCAGATGAGGAAGGGCTGACAGCATGCCAACCTGTAAAACAAAACAATTTTGTCTAATTAAACTTAATAAGGAAAGTTCCATTTTATTGGAATAACCTTTTGATCTAAATATTATTGAAATATAATTCTAAAAAGTATTGTCTACCTGTATATTCATCTCAATTAATAGCAGAATAAACAAGATTACTGGAAATAGGCAGCTAAAATACACATGCTTGGGAAGAAATATAACAAAAATCATCAGTCCTGTTACTGATTTGCAAAAACCAATAATTTTTGCCAGTTTTATTTCACCTAATTCAGATCCCAATTAAATGAACATACTCATTGTATATTTTGAAATCATTAGGCTCTTCTTTGAAGAAGCAATACAAGTTAAATAAAAACACAAATTAAATTCAAACACAAAACAAAACCAATGGTGTAATATGTAAAGCATCACCAGAATATCAATAAAAGAATCAGTGTAATGACATTAAATACTGTTCATGCTTTAGGTGTTTTTTTGGGGATGAGTTGACAATAAAAAATTTGATGCAAATGCAGGCTTTGGTGACAAAGCACTGATGAATAATTTATTAAATCAGCGTAAACCTCTGGGAATGTTGAAGGTCACAGCTTTGTTAACTAATTTTGACCACAAACATAAAGTAAAAAAAAAAGATCCACTTGGAGGTTCCTCATCATATAAATACACACAAAGAGGTGAGACATTTCAGCAGCTGGGTGTGCTTACTTTGCTAATCTCAAAGCCAAACACTTCTTCAAAGTACGCTGGCTGGCTGATGAGCAGCAGGTAGAAGGTCCAGCTTCTGCAGAAGTTGGCCACGATGATTGCATAGACAGGCATTGAGGTGAAAAACTTCCTCCAGGGCGTCTTGAATTTCTGTGGGTTGAAATTTCACACAGCGATGAAAGACTGATTAAATGTGGGCTTATTTCTGCTTTTCAAATAAAATAGATATTTATGTGAGAAATAATTTTATACCAGACATTCTGCAATCACTGCTAAGACTTTAAAAGAGACCTTTCGAAGGCCTAGTCAATATTTGTTTATCTCTCAACCTTCTGCTTTGTGGGAGAAGGCGACATTAAGAAAGAGCCAAGCTGTAAATGGAAGCAATATATGACAGAGCACAGAGACGAGACTGCATCCTCGGTTTATACTGCATTATTGTTTAGCAACAAACCAATAGGCCTTAACCTACAATTACATATTGAATAGATATGTATTTTAACTTTAATCTGAATGGCAACTAAATTTTTTAGCCAATCACAATTCAAAACCCTTGAGGTATACTGTAAGCTTAAGGAACACTTTCTTATTACAGTAATGATTAGACAGGATTGCATGTGAGAGATGTAGAGGACAGAGAGGATGCAGGGGAGAACACATCAGAATTAGTAACGGCTGAAGGATTTGCTCCCTGCTATTCTTCAAAGAGACTGATTCAAGGAAAGCTCTGAACTTTTTAAGGCTAAAATCTCTTTGGCTCTGCGTCAATCACAAACCTTTTTACCACTCCATCAATACCTTTTAAAAAAACACCAGACCAGATTTCTTTCTGGTTGAAAACCTTTCCTGCTTTCTTAAACAGGATTCATCAACCATCAATCAGTTGTGCTTTTGAGGAAAAAAATGTTTAGTGTTTAGTGTTTTGTTCCTGTACTGTGTTAAAAATCCATTATAATGTTCCTCACCTCAGCAGGGCCTAGCAACTTGGCGCTCTCTCCAATGCTTTCCTCGATGTAACAGCGCTCCTCGTCTGTGATTGTAGGATGCTCAGCAGGACTCTCGTAGGACACCAAGATCCAGAATACGTACCACACAAGGCCAAAACTCCCTGAAATAAAAGACAGGAGGAAAGTGAAAGATAGAACCAGGCTAAGTTATATTGTTTTTTAATCATTATTGTGATCGTTTCTGAAAGGTTGAGTGAATCTCTATGACTAGCACATAGAGTGTCAGCATGAGGACAGAACCATGGAAACATCAGAGGAAAAATCAATACAGTGTCAAATAATAATCCATCGTATGCTTACAACTCAGCAGCACACTGACTGTACACAGAGAGACACTATTATCCATTTAGGTCAAATCTCTGATTATATGAGTATATAGTGTGCCCATATATTATGTACATACAATGTAATATGTCTTTTGTGAAATCGCTAAACTTACCGTAAACATAGAAGACAGAAGACCAGCCAGTGTACTGTACCAGGATCCCAGCTAGAGGCATGGCCACAACTGCACCAGCATAGGATCCTATATGAGGAGAAACAGGGGAAAAGGTGATTAAAGAAAAATCTCAAAAGAGATGGGATCAAAATAATCCTTTAGAAAAAGGTATTAAAAGGAAAGGGGCTTTATTTCAGTAAAATTAGTTCGCAGGGTTATTACATTTGGTAAAATGATCATAAAGAGAGTCCTTCAGCGACATTGGTTAATGCATGAATCAGTTATAGAAGTGAAGCAAGAAAACTGCCCATTTATAGAGACTTGCTCTGTCTGCTTTCATAATTACTTTCCTATTCAGTTACATGTGGTTACTCAATAATATGTTATATGAATATATTCAGCTGAGGTTTTAAAGATGTGGCTTACTTGAACCAACTATGAACAAAGGAAGCGTTATTCTGCATGGTAGCCGTGTACTGTTCTGAATGAAATGGAAGCTTAACAAAATCAAATTAAATGGCAATAAATGACTGCATTCAATGATCCGTTCATTTTCAGTGTCCTGGTAAGGATCACTGGTCAGTCAGCGGAGAGTCATCATAACAATTGATGGCAAAGATATGGAAACTTATGAACACTGACCATTAGAATATTCAACCTCTTTAAACAAAAAATCAGAAACAAGCAAAATAAATCAATAAATAAACAAATAAATAATAGAACATTTGTAATTGTTAACATTAATTTTTCTGTGCTTACCACAAAAGGAGGTGGTGGCCAAGCGACTTCTTTCCAGAGGTGGGGCCCATTTACTCCAAATCCCATGGCATGCTGGGTATGTCACTCCCTGTTACACAATTACATTACACTAATTATAAATATAAAGACTTAAATATATGCATTGCTTTAATATTTATGAACATGTTGTCAACAACTTCTAATTACTCACATCACACCATGTAATACTTTTCTTAATGAAATTTAAGATTTAGAATTTCAAACATGAACCAGCAATAATGAAATATTCACTTCCTTATTATTGTTACCTTACTTCTAATGTTACCATGTTAATGTGCTCTACAACCCTGACCAATTTATCTCATCCATTTAAATATCAGACATACGGCAGCCCAGTAAATAAAATGAAGTCA
>JAOTRN010000036.1:5343310-5355706 GCA_028566695.1 Bagroides melapterus
CACAACCCTGGCCATGATAAAGTGCTTACTGAAAATGAATGAATATAACGGTCAGGCTTTGCATTGTACCTAAAAGCATTTATGAAAATAATGCTCAAAGCAACTGTTGTTTATCTTTCCGGCTGCTCTCGGTGTGTATATATTTTATATTCCTCTCCTTTCTAAGAATACATATTGGCATGCATTTTCCATCTCATGATTTAACATCTCATGATTGACTAGCTGCATCTATTTTATTGCCTCAATTTGTCATGCTATAAAACTGAAAATCAATCTTATTTTAGGGGTGAGGAAACAGGGTTCAAAAAATTTAACTGTGTTGTAATACATAACAAAAAGCCCAAATACATACAAAATAATACATACAAAACAAGCCCAGTTCAGGTGGTGCATGTGACATAATGTATTATATTTAGTATAGTGAAATATATTAAAAGCTCTTTCAGTATAAGGAAAATGTAATAAAACCTCTCAGAAACACAGACAAGTACAAGACTGGAATAAAAACTGGCTAATCAGGTGGCTTTTGTAAATCATTCCTTGGATCATGTTTCACACTGTATAATCACTGCAACACAACAACACTGTTAATCATGTGATGGCTGTTGGTAGTTTCTCATCAATCAGTATCACACCATATGCACCCCATCAAAAGTTCTGAACTCACACCATCATTTTTGGAGCTGTGATACTCAGAGTATCAGCAAATCTGCTAATTAAAGCTTACATACCGCTTTCTTGTCTCCATCTTTGTCTTCAGTGTAGGACAGGACAAAATCGATGCGTCGAATGCCGTCTCTGAAATACACAGAGTCACTGTTCTGCTGCAGCTTATTAATCTAAAAGGAAAGAACAGGTAAAAAAAAAAAAAAAAAGAGTGGTCAAAGAGAATCATGAGCAATTAGGTCACACATTCTACAAATATTGTAACATATTATAAGTTAATCTCTCAACCATGAGCTATTAATTGGAAAGATATTCATATAAATTGAAAAACACTAATACATGAAGATAAATAACGCACGCACGCACACGCACGCACACCCTCACACACACACAGACACACTGCACATACAATCATGACGACAGATTGACATTTTCCTTTCCGCTGTGCTAAACATAGCATTAAATTAGTAGATTAATAAGCAGTGAGTAGCTCTTGACTACTTAGGCGAGATCCTTCTGTTCTGTCATCAGAAATCATGTGTTAAGTAGCAGGCCTTGTATTACTTAGCTTCCAAAATAAGCCATTATCAGCAGACCTTTAACCAACTGTGTCAAGTAAAGCATGTAGACGCCACACATTCTCAAGTTTGCACTGCGCCTATTGCACAACACTACAAAACCAAATAACTGTTGGTGATACTTTTGCTTGCCAACGATTATGCAACCGTGCAGGCTGATCATTCATAAACGTCCACGCATGGCCCTGTGTGTTACAAGACTGGCAAATGAAGCAAGAGGAGTGAAAATTATATGAAAAAGGCAGGATTCAACTTGCCAACGATTATTAATAATTCCTAGGAGAAAATATGTTACACTTGTTTTGCTTCACTTATTTTGTGTTTTTGACTGTTATTAATTGTTCGGAACAACCATGCATAATAAATATGCATCTGATATTATACATTACATGTGTAGGAAATCTGTTATTCTCATAATAAATAGTGTTAGTGATATTAGTTTGGGTTTATTTATTTTATTTTATTTTTATTTTTATTTAGTATTAACCCCTTTGGTAGTCTGGCAGGGAACTGCCCCAGTAGCTCCTGACATTACTATAGTCATTGATATTATTGCTAGTAGTGGTGTTGTTTGTAACTTTTTTCAGTGGCCACTTTTTCCAGTTCAGGGATGCTGTGGATTCAGAGCATATGCTTGGACCACAGAGCATGAGCCAGGAATACAAACTGGATGAGTAACCAAGCAGGGCACTGTACAGAACACTCATTAATATCTCATTTTTCTTCTATAATCCACCTACTGGCATGTTTTATAAGATAAGAAAACAATGAGGAAAGCCATGCAGACAATCAGAGAAGATGCACAGCAGACATAAATGCAAAACAATGCTACCCACTGTTACACATCTCTGTTGTTACAGTGTATTTATCCACTCTTTTTATTATAATTGTTTTTCTCTGCCTGGGTTGCTGTTAGTGTTGCTGTTTTTACGTTTATGAAAGGTTTGTAGTATTGTTCTTAATGTTGTTTACTATGAGTCCTCCATCAGTGTCCTTATTCTGGACAAAACTTTCTCCACAGTGTAAATGAGGAAACAAGTAGCTTCTCTTAAACTTATAAACTAGAAGAACGGAGAGTAATAAAGTATTTAGGAAAGCAATATCCAAATGCTAACAGCCTCCATGACTTCATCACAGTAAAAGCCTTAGCCTGAAATTTAATTAAAAGGGAGAAAGTAAATCCATATAAATTATTTCAGAGGGACACTTTGTGTCTGGGACTTGCTAATGCAGACGGAGCTCAGTTCACATTAGCACACAATTGGTCTTCAAATAGACATGATGTGAGTTATGGCATGGTATTGATTACTCCTGACTACAGCAATGCTCCAGGCTAACAACAGCATCAAATATAGAAGGCTTACACTACTAAAAGTATCTAAAAATCTATATTTCCCATAAATAATTTAACTACTAATAAATGAGAATATTTAACATGATTCACATTAATTATAGGTCTAAATATACTGGCTAGTTATGCATACTTTAATATGGAGTCAGATTACTGTACTTGTGTTTGAGATACATGTCATTTCTCATCCACACAAAAACACCCACACACAGTGAATGAAAGTTCTGTGACTAGAATTTTTCATCCATTTTTTAAGCTACTACATGAGGCAGTGCACAAGAAACCATCGCAACTGTTACTAACAATACAGTAAATATTAAATATTTGCCTAGCACACTAAATAAACCCTTTTTTAAAAGATCCAAAAAATCGTATTCTATTTTAAATGTACATGCTCCCTGTGAGTACCTCAATTTGAGTCTGCATATCACTTAGAAACCAGTCCTAAAGGTCCTGACGAAAAGATTTGGTGTACAGTAAAACCTCGAATATTCGCGAGGTTAGGTTCCAGAACCCGTCGCGGATTAGGAGGAATCGCGAATGATTGGAGTCACTAAAAATGCAAATCATGCTCCCAAATCACTTCAATTTCATTTATACGTTAGCTTAATACATTACCGTTAAAAATATGGCTGACGTAAAAAATAGAGTACACTATCGCCTAATGGCTACTTGCCACACTAGCGCATTTACAGTACGGTATACTAATGTTACCCCTACACTATACTAATTAATCGGCTGCCATTTTCTTTTGCACTCACAGTAAAACCAAGTAATGATTGGGACTGTAAACTTAATGACTCACGTTTCTTTGTCATTGCCAGGAAGGTAAACTAGATGTCATAAGTCATTTAGTGTACCAAAGGAAATAAACTTTGCGAATGGCTAACGCATCAGTAAAAAGGCACATTTCTCGTGGGTTTTTCGAGGATTTCGCAAATTTCGCAGATCTGTGGGAAAAATCGCGAATGCAAATTAGGTTCCAGTTAAAATTTCGCGAATCCCGAAACGTGCATGTACGAGGTATTACTTTAAACCAGAGGATTCATATTGCGTGCGGTGTTTTCATGACACTTTGAAAGTTGGTCTCCCTCGTACACTGCAGATAAGAGTTCAGCTAGTTTACTACCCCAATTCATAACCTCCAGCGTGGGGCCTGATGAAAATGTTTTCCTTAGAAAATGTTAAAACTTCACTGCTTCATATACTGGAATTCCTGTGAGCATACATTCCAATCATCTGGCTTCTGTACTCTATAATTCATAAGTATATGAGAGACAGCTGCATTTTCTAACAGTATCTGATATTTTTAGCTAACCTATGGCACTCGTACTTCAGCCAAACACACAGACACACAGCAACACATAGCAAGTGACATGCGTTTAGCAATCAAATTGTGTGGACTGTAGGCCAGTTAGTCTGAGAACAACCGTCATACAAGGATAAGTAATGTAATCAGGGTGTTCCACTTATCTGCTCACAGCGAGGACAAGCTGCAGGTTTAGAACAAAATGTTCAACTGTATACGAAAATAATTACATGTTTATGATATGATGCATATGTAGTTAATTTCATTCACTTCATAAACATTGTGATACTTTGCATCTGTAATAATTATCAAACACTTCCACACAATGCATAGTTTTATATAAAAGATTCTGCTTATAGAGATCAATGCTTTATATGTCTCTTCCCAGTCACAAACAAAACGTTTGTTTTAACGTATGTTGTCTGCAGACATGAACGCTTTCTGATATGAAATGGTAGAAGTCATTAATATGTTATGCTTGATTAAAATGTATTTTATCATAGTGTATTCAAAACTAGGAAAATGTGAAAACATTCCTTTTTTGGTTTCCATTTTAAAATGACAAAGGAAGGATAAATGCAGGCCGGAACTGAAGTGAAGCGATAGTAGAAGCTTGTGCGGAAAACAGATAAGACACGTTGTATGGAAATGACTAGATCCAGTTGTTTTTGGTCAGTTTCACATCATTAAGAAAATGCCAGTTCAGCTGTTTTTTTTCTCTCTATTTCTGAAATGATAGGCTAAAGAGATGATAAATGTCCCTGTGTATCTGATACATATTTACAAAGTAGACTTTAACACTAAGCCCCATTACTTCCATTATAGTACAAAGTTGCATGTTTAAATTTGTGATCATGAACATATTATTATGATATTAATAATATTACTTATTAATATTATTATTATTGTTGTTGTTGTAACATTAATATTATTATTGCTATTATTGCTATTATTATTATTATTGTTGTTGTTGTTGTTGTTAAGTAACTATGAATAATGTTTTACTATTCACTATTTAATTTACCTTCTGTAAATATTGACTATGTTATTTTTGATTATTTAACTATAAATCAAATATTTTTCAGGTTGTTAAAACAAGTCTAAACTTGAACAGATCATACAATTATGCCAGAGATTGAAATTATAAATAAGGAAGCTGCTTTTGGAAACTGAGAACACTTGTTTTACCATAAGATTTGACTCTACGCAACTTAATAGGATTCGAAGGAAGTAAATGAATTCCTCTTTTTGCTATATGAAACCAAGTAAAGCAATTAGTTCCAAGGACATACAGAATAACTCAGAAGTATGATGAAAAGCAGTTTGCTTTCAGTTTGTTGAGGAAGAACCTCTCAAAAAAGATACATCTTCAAGCTAATTGTGCTCAAGTGCTAAAGTCTTAGCAATAAGACTCAAATGATATTCTGTTACATGCCAGTAATATGAGTATTAAGTTCTTATAGCTTGATGAGCCAAACAAATTTTTAAAATGCTTTTTAATCTTGTTAGGCAGTTATCGCGGCAACTGGATAATTTATTTTCAATGCATCAAAGATTGCCAAGAAACATTACCCCTCAGCCAAACCCTGAAGCCCTACCAAAAGACAGGCTGAATCCCATATGACTTCCTGTTCACTATGTATGCACTCTAGCTAGAGTAAAATATAATAGCTTAGCATACATTATAATATAATAACTCGAGCATAATAAAATAGCTTTGAGAAAATGCTAACGGAATTGCAAGGGCGTTTCCTTTTTGTCTGCCTAGCATGAGGAAGAGAAAGTGCAATTTCAAATAGAAAGACTGCTATTACTGCTATTCCAGTTTTCCTAACAGCACAAAGCAGATCAGACCTGTTTAAACATTTGTTATTAAATGGCACAGGGACATTTCATTTCCATTTGAATGAAAAATGCAAATACAACTGAAGTAAACTTGAAATAAATTTCATATACAGTATATCAATTATATCAAACTTTCGGGAAACGCAACAACAAATAAAAGATTTTTTAATTAGCGTTTGAATTGAAGTATAGGAAGTAGCCCACATCAATATTTTAAATTGCCACTTTAGTTCATTTTTAACCTTGGTTTAATGTTGATTCCTATTTTGGATGTTTTATACAACAACAGTGTAACTTTCTGACATCAGATCCATAAAGAAAAATATAGGCTTGCATTCTTCATTAGTTCACATGACTAGATATGCAAACTGCAAACTGCTTGTGCGTGCAATGAGACACTTTGCAAGTCAACCGAAGTTCAAACGTCTGATTCACAATGCTGCAAACTCAGCATCCTTAACTAAGTGATTCTGACTGGTACTAAACGTAGTACTGACCTCAGAAATAAATAAATCTGTATAGAAGAATTTGAATGATTACACAAACAATAAAAATTATATGAGAACTCCGCATATATTTAAAAGCATCTCTGTGGTGTGCATGTGTTGAATAGGGAAGCTTATCAAACCCCACCACAAATTTACACATAGGACCAAATTATTCCAGTATACACTATCAACAAGAGATCTACAGTCAGTATGTATATACAGTAATAAGTGTATGACCTACACTTCCTAATAGAGAGATAAGCAGACATAAGTTCCATTACTGAAGTCAGAAATTCCACAAACCCTTATCCAAACCATAGTACTTAAAACTATATTTAATTTGCATATTTTTCCCCCAAAGCATATTCAGTACTCAGCTAGAAATGGATGTGCGTTTACCTCCTGATGGCCTGGCAGTTGTGTCCCTTTGTCTGTTGTGGAGAGGAGACTGCCATTATTGTCTGTGGAAACAAAACCAGTCAGAATCCAATTACAGAAAGCAGTAGAGTACAAATATAATCTTAAGATAAATAAGAAAATGCTAAAACACCTGATGATGAACTTAACACTACAAAGCTTTTGGTGAAATTGTCTAAAATGCTTATTATACAGCAATGTAAATGGTTTCTTTATATGGGAGCTACACAGGCTCATAAATCCAGAAATGTACTGTCAAGGTGCCTTTTAAACAGACAGCAACGATCAAAGACACGTTAAGTGATCAAAGACACGTGCCACAGAAGACCATCCGATCCACATATTTGATTTGGCACGGCTTTTTTGCCGGATGTCCTTCCTGGCAGTCAGTACAGGGAATTATTATAAATATCCTGAAAAGACAATATTAAAATGGACAAATATTTCATAAAATAAATACTGTCTAATGCATTTTTGGTGTCTGTATGTATGCACAGAATTTCTCATGAATTATTCATTCCTGATGATCTAATAAAATGTATAAAGGAAGGCAAATGGATATCCTGTGTCTAATTTAGAGGTCAAAGGTCAAATTTCCTGAGGTCTGTGTTACACAATGGAAAATAAGAAAATGTAACAGTTTATAGACTAAAGCTCTCATATGTTTGATCTGAACAGTAAAAACTGGGTAAGTCTGGGTAAGTCTAGAATACCTACACATACACAACTTAGTTTAGAAAAATAAATGACAATATTTTTTAGAATCAAACTAAATGAATGAGCAGGGATTTTCAAACCTGTCAGCTTTGGAAATTTTCTAAGAAAGAGAAAAACTACCCCTTCTTCTGGTATCTCTCTGTCAAAAGCACGTGAACTTCTTGTAGCAATCTGTATCACTAATGCTGACAGTACAGAACTGAGAGATGGAATGACAGGACTTCCTGTGGGTTGTGCAGAGTGCTACATACACATAATTGCACAATGCAAACACCACAATCATAGATGAGCAAAGTTCCACCCCACATACTGACACAGCAAAGTGGTCCAGGAGAGCAAAGGGAAACATTTCAAAAAATCTGTTCCAGCATGACAAAGCCCTGTGCATAAAGCAAGCTCTATGAACATAGGGTTTTGCCATGGTTTGTGTAGAATAACTCAAGTGTCTTGCACAGATCCCTGACCTCAACCTCACTGAACACCTTTGAGATGAACTGGAATGAGGACTTCCCTAAAGCTCTTGTGTCTGAATGGGTAGATTTCCAAAATCTAGTGGAAAGCCTTTCCAGAAGAGTGGAGGCTGGATGTTCAGAAAGCACATATGGGTGTGAAACTCTGGTGTCCATATACCTTTGGTCATATAGTGTATGCACTTTGTTTTTATTATTAAAAATGTTTTAGGTGTTGAATTGTTAGGAGGTGTTAATATCGGAGAAGACTGATTGTCACTCTATTTCACATACTCTCCAGCAGTTATTATTTCATGCAGATAACACACAGAGCCTTTAGAACGTGAAATAATTACACACACACCAACACACTGCGAGGGAAAAATACAATGTCAGAAGTCCAGGATTTTGAACATGCCCTCATTGCCATTCACTTGAGTGGCGTGGGAGTAAATAAGAGAAAGGCCTTATCAGAACCTCACACACAGCCCACTCTGTATGTGAGGGTAAAATGTATCTCACAGTGTGTTGTCCATTATCTTGCACTCTTACAGACAGAAAGCAGACATAAATATAGAACAGTGTGACACACAAGCACACTTGTCACTAACACAAAAGAGGATTAAGAGGAAATTAAGTTCATATAGAAATAAAGACAAGATCAGCAGAACAAAAGACACGTGTAAAAAGAGGGACTAAGCAAACAAGCCATGGTTGTGAATACTGAGCCCAAAGCCCAGGCCTTCGACTTGAAGCAGATATCAGTACACAGTAAGAACAAAGCGGTGGGTGGACAGACTGATGTCACATGGAGACACACTCCGTCCATACCTGCGAGAAAGGTCTTCCTATAACCTGTCAACACTGCAAAGCCATCTTAACCAGGATGACACCAAGAAGTCAGTGCAGAGAAAAGAAAAGAAAGAAAAGCAAAGACATATTCTGGTTGGTGCTAAACAGAGAAAACAGCAATATAAACACTATAAGAGAAGAACATAGTACATCAGCATAAAATGTTAGATAATCTACATCTCTGTAGATCAATTTTAGTATAAGCCCTTTTGAAATGCAACTTTGTAATATGAGAGCTCTTGGTGATAGCCAGCAGGTTACAGCTCTTGTCGTGGGTGTTGCTTTCTTCTAGGCCTGGTGATAATATTGCAGCTGATGAGTGCTTTGGAAAAGGACACCTGCTATACCTGGTTACAAAATATTATCCTCACCTCACTGTGTGTCAAATGAAAAGCTAATGTAATGAATACAATCAAAAGGGTTTTCAAATGAATTATTAAATGGATGTGCATACATTTAAATATAAACCAGATCATCCTGTACTTTGAGTAGTTCATGGATTGATGGCATTATGTTATAACATTTTAAAACGCTGAAGCAGCGATGGCAAAATACGTGTCATTACTTTCCATTGACGGTTTAAAAGAATCCTGTGTCAAGACCCATGAAAGAGCTATATGAGGGAGTACACAAACAATATTCAAATACTCCAGGTTCCACAGCTGGGCCTTTCACCGGCTTCCTACAGTATATCTAAGCAAATATTTAAATCGTCAACACCTGATAACAATACAGATGCACACTAAATATCAATTCACCCTCATGTCCAGACCCACCCCGGTGCAGATAACAAAACACTTATCAACTGCCAAATGCTGTTGTTTTTGATGTTTTCTTGAGAGCTAGCAAAAATATGAACTAAGGACAATGTTTGTTTTTTTTTCTTTTTACTTGTTCCATAGACACTACAGTAAGCTAAAGAGCAAAACAAAAATGTGCCTTTATTCCAGGGTTTTGGTTGACTTTTGAATTCTATATCCCTATTCATTCCAGCAAAGCAACTCCAAAACTATTTCCCCTGACGTATCTCTGTTACAAATATAGCCCTTGTAGCTTGGTTTGGGTTTGTACTAATAGAACCACAGTTCTCCATAATTAGGCCGATATTATAATTGTTCACCCAGATTCAACTTAATTAGGCAGGTTATTGTAAAACTAAAGGTTACCATTAGGCCACATATAAAGTACTGGCTAATTAGCAATCTTTGATAAGTATATTTAGATACACTATGATCATGTGTGATATTCAGATGATACTGGCAGGAATAAAGAACTGCTGTGTAAATATGCTTGCATGATTTAAGTTGAGATAGCCTTGTTTAGACCTCTGTACCGACTTTGTTCATGTTTCTGTCTTTGTGAAACAGACCCAGCAGGGAGTCGTTTGTAAGTATTTGATAAGGAGCATTCCTATTTCTATGACTGTAGTAAGGAAGGACACTGGTGTGTGTGTGGTTTTGGTGCTGTCAGTAAATGAACATTCCGCTAAGTCAAAGTGCTATTTTTGGTTTCTGGTCCTGTTTGATTGACACATCTGATCTGCTGGGTTG
Source organism: Bagroides melapterus (assembly GCA_028566695.1). Taxonomy (NCBI): domain Eukaryota; kingdom Metazoa; phylum Chordata; class Actinopteri; order Siluriformes; family Bagridae; genus Bagroides; species Bagroides melapterus. The sequence continues at coordinate 5,353,533 of JAOTRN010000036.1, forward strand.
GGTGTTATTCTACAGGATGTGGCAATTCATTTACAGTGCTGTAATAAGCAGGGGAAAATAAAGCAGACTATATCCTCCATCTCATACAGTAACTAAGTATTAAGTGAATATGGTTAAGATTAGATTTTTCACTAGGTTTGTAAACAAATGCTAGCATGCAATTTAAAACATGTCCAGACACATGACAGCGTTCTAGAGTCCCCAACATTGGTCTTGTGCTTGGTCTCAGTTATTAACTGTGTGGAGTTTTGCACGTACTTCCTGTATCCATGAGGGTTAGCTGTGGGTTCCCTGGTGTTTCATCCCACCTTCCAAAAATATTCCAGTTGGTGAATTGGTTCAGTTGGTTTGGAAGACCAAATAGTAACTGAAGATGAATGATATTCAACAGGTTTTATGTGCTGTTGTTATTTACAGTACATTAATAAATCTGGTCTGTTGGCATTCATGCTATAAAAACACGTTTATTTTTGTGTAACCATTGTGTGTAACCTTCCTACTTTCCAGCTGGCTACTAGAAGGAATACCAAAACTATAAAACAGAAAACTAGATTACAGAGTCTTGTTGCCATAGTAACTCTGGCTCTTTTCCTCTCCTAGTCCCTTGTGTTTGCTATAATATCAAAGGCTCATGCCAGAGTAAACAGACTTAGGCTGCATGCTGTTTGCCCCGAATAGTGTTATTTGTGCTACTCGACTAGGATTGGCAATATCTGATTTTCAATATTATTTCATTTAAACTAGAGTATAACGTGCAATAATTCACTGATACAAAACCTCATATTAAAAATACTGCTGAGAACTGAAGGATTAAAAATGCCCACAGTTTGTTATTACTACTATATTAATACTTCATCCAACCAACAGAGGCTTGTAATAAATATCCACCATGATGGATGCCATGCTGCTTTAATTACCAAAATGGAATTATAATTCATATTGCCTTCCTCTTGTCAAATAACTATTCTGAAGGCTGAACAGATATACACTCTCTCTCACACATACACAGAAACACACTCTCACAAGGTCTCTCACTCTCTCTCTCTCTCTCTCTCTCTCTCTCACAAACACACGCGTTTATGAACGTGAGCACTTCATGGTCTCCACATGTTCTATCCTGATTAGAGATTGGACAGATTAACGGGGCAACAGAAGACACAACACTCAGTCACTTCATTAAACACAAGCACTTCAGCAAGAACCTTGTGTGACATTTAAAACGTGTCCATTATCTTCACTGCCTGAATTCTGTTTAAACAAGCCTGGGCTAGTCATGCTTGTCTGGTTCTGCTTGATTGTTGTCAACTGCACAGCACTTCTTATGTATATGAGATCTGAATCAGTCTTTTCTATCATATTGCTGAGAAAAGTCCATCTGTTCCTGCTCAGCTGCAAGGTATTCATCATTCAATTATGAGTCCATGTTATGCATTGTAGAGGTTCCTGCATTATTTCAACAACTGTCGGTCACAAGAGCTCTAAAACACACATCCTCACTATATTTTAGAAATATACTATAAATTGTTCTCTCTGTTAACTTTTGTTCTTAGATTGAGCATAAGATACTGAAAATATACTGGAATTTAAATAAAATCTTCCAAAAGACTTAGGGAGGAGGAAAGAAACTCGAGACGCTGGGTTTAATTTAATTTAATTAAATTAAAAAGCATGCAGTAAATGTAATATACGCAGTATTTTCTTTAAAGCAATCTCGGCTTTTGGCCAAAGTGTTTCTTGGATTCTGTTTTATTTCAAAGTATGCCTTGCATTTTATTATTAATCTCTAGTATTCCAGATTAAATCACTTCCAGCATTGCTGAACAGGACAAGAAATTAATTGAGATTTGGCTGCGGTTTTCCTCGACCTAGCACTTTTCCCAAATGCTGCTTGTTTAAAAAACACTAATCAACCTGCCACAGAGCTTTTCTGCTGCTGACTCATCTCAGTTCTATGGAGTTCACTAGTGGGTTTGGACACTTATATAAAAGATTATACTAGAGAATATAACGACTAGATGGATAAAAATGAATTTTTGTATCAATGTAAGGCAGAAAAATATCACACGATAGCTTTAAGAGTATAGAGCTTTCACTTGTCTCATTGACTAATACAACAGTTCGGATTATGTTTGAAGCCATGGCCTATACTCTGTCAGTTATTTAATTATGTTGAA
>JAOTRN010000036.1:5363216-5376446 GCA_028566695.1 Bagroides melapterus
ACTGTACACACAGAGACAGCTAGGGACTATGTAGAGTGAACATTTTACCTACTGGGAGGTTACAGGAACCAGAGAACACAAAACATTGTAAACAGCAACACAAGCAGTGTAATTACTTCTGCAATAGTCGGACACTCCCACTTCTCTAGTTGTACAGTGACGTTACTGAGTCCCACCTGAGCAGCCGGTACAACCAACTTCGGGCGCGCGCACAACTTTTGACTACAGGAGTTCGTGAGTCAAGTAACGCGGAAGTGTCGGATTGCCAAAACTTGTTTTTAATCTCAAAGCACCTGATGGACTTTCTGTGCAGTGTTTAATTAATGATCGTCGCAAGTTATCCCTAATATCTCCTTAAATATCTACTTCACCATGCACTTCAGAGAAGTCGAGGTAAGACTGGGCGCGGAAAAGAAAACTTGTTTGTTTGATTTATGTTGGACAAATGGCTTGAAGTTGTGACGTGATGAAATCCATGTCTAGCTCTAAGTTATTAGAGTGACATTCCGCGACTTTTTCCGCAATTGTGCGGTGTTATTGCAGAACTAATTGTACTTCAGACACAATGGCTTATTGCCAAACATTATAGTTGATTCAAAAGAGTTTTCTTTGAAGCTGAATGAAGTTGTTCCTCCCCGATGACATCAAATTCTTTGAGATAATTTTAATATAATTTTGGATTTCTCTTTATTGTTTAATAATCTTTAGGCATCCATAATTACAGTCTTTCAAAAATTAGTTGCCTAGGCGTTTTTAACTAGGGCTATTCCTTGTTTTGACAGCAAACACTGTGGACGGTATTTGGAGCTTGTGCCGGAAAGAGTTACAGTACCTTTAACTTTTCAAAGCTAATTCTACATGCACAAATGATGTTGAAATCTAGAGTGAGGTTGTTGTTATAAACCTTCAGAAATATCACGTCCATTACACTCCTGATTATGTTTTTCACGTGACAAATATGTGATCACAGATGAAAGAGGTTGTCACATGTTGCACACATGAACCTCGGTTTGTGCAACATGTGAATAAAGTGTTTATATGAAAACATTCCAGCGATAACCTTTTAAATGATAAAGCGTTTGAAGTTTCTATAACGTTAACATCCACTTCCAGATGATATTTAGGTCAGGCTAGTAAGTGTTGTCATGCTTTTTACTGGAGAACAGAAATGAAAGCAGCTAACACTGGAACATTTGGTAATATTGTGCTAAACTGTATTGTGCTTAAAATGGGTATTACTTGAATATGTATAAGAGCCAGACTCATAGCAGTCCATGGAAAAACTGCCTTTATATATACAGTGTGAAAATGTTTATATTTAGGTGTTAAAATGTAACTGAAGCTGAAAGTTGTATAAGGTATTGTGGTGGAACAAGAGAAGACCAGCTGAACAGTAAATCGGGTAGAAGACCGGATGAGCAGTAATTCAGCACTGGTTATACTGGCTGTGTTGAGTGCTTTGTTGCATTATTTCTCTCTCGTTTTCTCAAGCACATACACATGCCTCAGAATCATGCCTGAACTTGTAATTATGATAAAGCTGTAGGAGTAGACATTACAATGCAACTTTTCTTTGCTGCTATTACAATGATCAAACAAAATGTACCATAAGGCCAGTTTTGACTTTGCCATTGACCTATAAAAACCTGCAAAGAGCTACACCTATTTAAAGATCAGACAACAAAAGAACAGTTAATAATATAAGTATGTGATGGCTTGGATATTTAGGTACCTAATGCACACACCAGAGGTAACTGTGGCAACAACAAAAAAAACTATGATACTCCTGGCATGAGGTACAACTCTTGAGAGGAAAAAGACTTGGAAAAAAAAACACATGCTCTTCTGGAGGATGGAGGCGCAGGTCAGGCAAACGCACCATTGATGATGTTGTCTTCAGCCTGCTGTCTCAAAAAAAAAAAATCCTCTTCTGGGTGACCATAGGTAGTGGACTTATAAAACATTGCAGTATTACATACTGAATTCTGAAGGAATAAAGTGAAAAGTAGTAAAGTGAAACACTACTAAATGTGTTTTATTAAAGGGTTTCTGTATGAGCTCGTTGTGAATGAGTCCTGTTTTTTTCTTAGCCCTGATAGAACCTTATATACTAAGGTCGTAATTTGTGTAACAGTTTAGGGCTGGAGTCAGAATACTGTTGCTTAGCAAAAGATAAGAAGGAAGTTAATCATTTGCATCAGATCTTATGTATAGAATTATATATTTGATTTAAAATACAGAGCAAGATACAGTGGCAAACAAAGCAGTTGAGGATGTCTATTTAAGGCACATTATTTTGACAGGTATTGGTACCAAAAACAGCAACTTGTCACGCATTGATGTTTCATTATTCATTATCTAAGAATTAGATCTATACTCGTAAAGGACATTCACTATTTTTGATTTGTTATTCTGTAGGATGACATGGAGCTGGAGATGATGATCAGGGAGAGCACTGAAAATGGCAGAGATACCATAATACCATTTGTAAGACAAAACTCATACTTCTCTTTATGTGAATGAAATTACATTACATGCTCTAAAGTCTCATGCTTCACAAATGAAAGCTGTTGAATCATTAGACTCTCACAAGATTCATGGTTAGTCGTTATGTATCATCATGTGAGTATTACATAAAATGTATTACACGGTCAGACTTCCTCTCAGCACACCAAAAACCGCAGATAAACAAACAAACATCCAAACAAATGACCACCGGTAAGCTGTGAATGTCAATGAATCATGTGAAGTTTTTGTTGTCTTATCTGCATCGATTTCCACATTGTTGTTTTTCAGCAAAGCTCTCCTAACACTGCTGTGCGATCATTTGACTGCATACTTGTAGGACATTTTATTAAAGATCAAGGTGATCAGAGGTACAAGAAGCAGGAAGCCTACATCAGTGAGCTCAAGTCGAAAAATCTGAAAGTGACCGTGAGTTCTTGGTTGCAGCCTAATAGTATCCAAGAAGTGTTTTAATCACAACATCATAAAGCACTTACCTCACTCTGCATTAACAGAAAGTCCACCACGATAACAAGATATTCTATGGCTTTCGTGCTCCTGAGGATCTCTTCGACACGTATAAGTACCTGCTGAAGGTGTCTGATTCTTGTAACTGGAGTGCTGAATATGGAGGCTATGTCCAAAACACCACAAGGTGTGTAAGAAAACTTGTGTGTCATTTGTTGTACCAGTAGTTTACTTTAAAGTTTGTGTTGATTTATTTTATATACACAAGCTCATACTGATCCCCCTTTGTTCAGGATTAGGATTGTCTATTTCATCCTGCACCATACATTTATTAGGACAGGAGGTGAGTGAACTGCCTGTCATTTCCATTCTTTTCTTCTTTTTTTTTTTTTTAAATTCTGTATAATTGTCACAAGCTGCACAAGTTGTTGAAATATATTGGTATTTATTCCTTACTAGAATTCACATAGGTGTTTTAGAAGAAGAACCTGGTTCTATAATGGTTTTAGAGATTTCCATTTTTTCCCTTGTATACATAAATTGTTTAAAGAAGGGCTCAAAAGTATTTCAGGAATGTTTTCTGTTTCTTTTAGAGATATTAATTAAGCCATCAGATTTCTGTTTCTATCATAATAGATGAATTTCTCTACAATTGGCACTTACTGTACAGTCAGTATTTCTTATTTAACAAATTTGGCCTCAAAATAATAAATTACCAAGAACATTCACAAATCTAGCTTATATATAAGCTAATGCTACACATTAATGAATTAGCAACCGTTTTTTTGTGGAAAACACAGAATTGAATCCTTTCTATAAGCCTCCGTGTTAGTCAGCTGTATACTAATCCTTCTGAACACACCTAGAGGGCCTGAGGGATCTTATGAAACAAGAAGTGTTCGAGACCTTGTTCTGTCTCCATGAGGTAAAACCTTATCCATTTGCTTTTAATAATTTTATTTAAATGATTAAAATTTTAAATATAAATGTTTTTGCATTTGTAGCCGACACAGCAGGAGTACCTGAAGAGGAAGTGGGCCAACTGGGGGGCCATAAAACATCTAGTCAACCAACCAGTTGATGATATCAGGTAAAGCCTGCACCGTTTTCGTTTTTTAAGAGACGCATCTACATTTTTTTCTATTCTATTCTACTCAGTGTTTTTACTTTTTGTGACGTTACTCAAGCTTTTTCCCATTGTCTTACTGTCGACGTTGTACTCTTGTAGGGATTATTTCGGTGAGAAGGTAGCACTATATTTTCTGTGGCTTGGTTGGTACACACGCTTGCTGATCCCTGCTGCCATTATTGGAGTGTTTGTGTTCCTTTATGCCCTGGCTTTCTTTGACTCCAACCCCCTCATGTGAGTGAGTCAGAATGTTTGTAATGTGTGTGTTAAATATATTTAATCTAGTTAAATATACTGTATACTTTACATTATATGCCGTAACGGATGAACAACTTAGATATTCTAAAACCACTGAAGGGTAAATTATGTCTCTAATCTGATTTGGTGTTGGTATGTTTTAACATGATATTTGTGTTCTAGAAAGGAAGTATGTGAGTCAAACGTCACTATGTGCCCAAGATGTGACAAAAAGTGCCATATGTGGAAACTGTCAGACACCTGTTTTTATGCTAAGGTAATAAAATAAGAGCTTCAATGGTTTTTCCATTTATTTGTTAAAGAGAACACTAAAAGTCTGTATGTCATCTGTCCTAATTTTTAGTTAAGCCATCTATTTGACAATGAAGGAACTGTGGCATTTGCAATGTTTATGGCTGTTTGGGGTAAGTGTCATGATCCTGTTATCTCTAAAAACAAATACATCCAGACCACATGTACGCCTGATGATTTATTGTAATATGTTTGATCCAGCCACTTTGTTTCTGGAGCTGTGGAAGCGGCATCGATCACTACATGTCTCCAGGTGGAGGGTCTTTGACTGGTGTGAAGATGAGGTGGAGAATTTTTTTAATTTAATAAGGAATGTCCAACCAATTTTTTGATCCCAGTGACATATTTCATAATTGAAACAGCTGTTTTCATGGATTTGATTACAACTTTATTGCATCCACAGGAGGAACTGATCCTGGAAATTGTAACTAATCCACGTTGTAAACCCAAGGAGTTTAAACACTCATACATACAGAGCATTCTTGTTCTCCTGCTGTACACAGTGGTGGTAAGACATGCAATTAACCACACTGCTCATTGCCCCTTTGATGATTTTTCTCTTGAGAGTGATTTCATGTGTGTTACGCATTAACAAGCCCCACCTGAAATTCCTTAAACCCTGTGGTCATTTTTCCTGTTTGTAAACCAGTAAAATGTAAACCCATTGTGTGCTAGTCTTCAAGGCTCATAGGAGTAAAAACTGAGCATTGTCACTAGCCAATTAAATATCTGTGTTATACTGGGTGAAATTTTTATCCTTTTTCATTCAGAGGACAGACATCACATAAGGTTATGCTAACAGTGTCTAAAGTACATCAGCTACTTATGGCTCAGTAGCTTACAATCATCTAACAAAGTATTTTTTTCTATATGGGTCTGCACTCAATGGTCCAAGGATATCATAAAGAATTTTCAGATCAAACATCACTGTTTGTTTTGCCAAAAAAAAAAAACATTAAGAGGTCATAAGAAGGATTAGCATTGTTAACCACTATTTTGGAATACCAAATAAATAAATAGGACAAGCCTGTCATCTTAAGAAACTTGAAGTGTTCCCTGGGACGTGGAGAAGGACGGTAAATATGCCCTTTTTTTTACTGTGTGTAGCTGGTGGTGATCATAGGCCTGACACATGCTCTGGTGATCTTCCGTGTGGTATCTTCCATGCTCCTATCAGAAACCCAGTGGAAGTTTGTGAGTGATAATGCCAACATGATTGCAGTGACCCTGGGAGCAGTGCTGCACTACTTTACTATACAGATTATGACTCGGGTAAGAACCACCACCTAGCACCACGTTTACAAAATTTCAGACTAAGATTCTCATTATGAACTGCCATTAGCATCCACTTTCATACTCTCATGTGAATGAGGTCAAATGGGGTGCAATGCATGTACATTTGCACATTTCTAGTGTGAACAATAAAGAGTCCAACTATATAACCATCAGAGTAAAGGTTGTCTTCATTCTAAAATTCAATAAACAAAAGGTTTTAGTGTATTGTGTTACTAAAATCCTTTGCCAACAACACTGAAGGACCAATTAGTCTGTGATATTTAAATCTTCTCACTGAAGACACATTCAAGACAAGCCTGCTGTAACGCTTATCTGTCTTCTGTGACCTACTTATGATCACATATTAAAACTGATTCGATTTTAGGATCAACTAGGTCTTAGATCACTTGGTGTTGCCAACTCTGGTGTATAAACCAGGCAGCAATACAGGCAACATTCATCTTATTTTGGTGCAGTCTGCCATAGTAGTTTCACAAACGGTTAATCTCTGTGGATTATAACTGTCATGCAATTCTAGTTTCATGACATCATCAGTGTGATTCACACAAATGTAAATATTGGGTTCATCCTTCAGTAGGACATAAGGAATTTTTAAATTTTATTACCCTCTTAAACATATTTGGACATACTTTTGAATATACAAATCATGCCATGTTTTTGAACTCTAGAGAAACTGCTCTCACCAGTTTGTTCACTTCAGATGTTTTCAACAAATTGGGTATTGAGTCATTGAATGTAGTCACCTTTTTTTTTTGCAGGTGAACAGATTTGTGGCATTCAAGCTGTGTGCATTAGGTAGGTATAGACATTCAAGAAATAAGTCCTGTCTACTAATTTGATTCCACCTATCCTGTGTTTAGTTGTGAACTGCTATAAATAGAACCAATGACTCACAGGCTCTATAGTTTAACAGGTTTTCTGAAAGAAGTCTATGTCTAAACACTGTATTCATCTATGTACACTCATATTTTTACACTAGTTTGACAGATTGTCAAGCAAGTATTTTTCTACAAAACACATTTCAAAATTATTGGCACCCCATGGTTTAAATATTCAGGAAACCACCCTTGATTGAGTATACTGATTTGTGTGCGTGTTTGCAATCATTAACTTGTTTGTAGATTTATCTCTGAACACTTGTTAATCATGTGAGATAGAATGTGATTATTTAAAAAAAAAAAATTAAAAACTAAAACTAAAAATTCATGTAAGAATAATGTCTGATAAAGAGAGTGAAATGTCCCAATTATTTTAGGGCTGACTGCAAGTATTAGTAATAAATCTGGTATTGTGTATGTGACTGTGTCCCCCTGCAGAAAAGACTCGCTCATTTGCAGCCACAGAAAGGAACTTTACTGTGAAAATGTTCACCTTCCAGTTCTTCACACTCTTCTCTTCATTAATATATGTGGCCTTTTTTCTGGGCAGGTAATCCCTATCTGTACAGATTTGCCTTATATCTGATTTATAGGTGGATTTTTTTTTTTGCACATGGATTTACAGAACTTTAAATCTAGTATAAAATGTTCAGCCTACAAATTAAAATGTAACCACTTGTTTTACTGTACTTTACTCAGGATTAATGGCTACCCAGGAAACTATGTGCGAATAGCAGGAAAATGGAGACTGGAGGAGGTAAAATTTATATTTTAAAAATCCCAAAATTGTATTACTTAGATTATTGCTGTCTCCAACAGATTGCATGAATATTATAAATATCTGTGTGTACCTGATGCCATGTGTCCATTGTGTTACATAGTGCCACCCTAGCGGTTGTCTTACTGACCTCTTCATTCAAATGTCCATCATTCTAATCCTCAAGCAAACCATCAGCAACATATTTGAGTTTGCTGGGCCGTAAGTGATATTAACCAGACAGAACTACTGAGTGCCTTACTTTTTAACTTGATTGTCTTATTAAGCTGATTTTGATGGATTTTTTTTTTTATTTGATTGTTTCTGTCAAGGTGGCTTAAGCTTTGTTTTAAAAGGGCAACACTTAAGAAAGACCTGGATAAGTGTGGTAACTGCAAAACGCCAACATGTAAAGAAGACGGTCCTGGTATTGAGCTCTGCGACGTCTGCAATCTCCAGCAGTGGCTGAGGAACTATCATCTGAATACTATCCATGCTTTCAGTTTGTTTAATGAGTTCCTTGAAATGGGTAGGTGTGTTTGAACAGAAAACAAAACAAAACAAATAAAGCACTTACGATGAGATAAAGTTCAATTCCTAATGATGGCATAGCCATCTGTGGTTAGGAGACAAGGAAACATTGACCATGTTCACTGAATCCTTCTTATACAATCATAGAGACACTAGCCAATCACGGGCATCTGTGAGCTCAGGAGAGCAAAAGAGTTCAGATATGCTTTACACGTGTGCTTTACACAGCATGAGCAGCAGTTCCTGATCCCTGGTTTGTAGCTGTCATATAAGAAAGTCACCAGCTTACAAGGCTGGGGAGAAAATGGGGAAATAAATGTTCATTGTCAGTTCAATTTTGTCATTATATGTTTGTATCCTTTAAATGCCGTTGTTGTTGCAGTCTCTGTTAGATCATGTGCATTGTGCCCTATCTCAATTTAATATGATTTGCCCTTCTCTCCTCTCTGTAGTTATACAGTTCAGCTTCACAACCATCTTTGTAGCGGCTTTTCCCCTGGCTCCTCTGCTTGCCCTCATCAACAACATATTTGAGATCAGACTGGATGCCATTAAAATGCTGCGCATGGAGCGCCGTTTAGTGCCAAAGAAAACCAATGACATTGGTATGATGTACTTACTTGCTACTGAGTATGTAATCATGCTGAAAGAATATTCGGAATATCAGCATGGTTTGTTATTTTATTTACCTGCCTTGTTACCTTGCCTCTTTCTTGTGTGCACACAGGTGTGTGGACTAGAGTTTTAGAAGCCATCGGGGTGGCAGCAGTCATTGCTAATGGACTGGTAATTGGAATTTCATCTGAATTTGTTCCTCGTCTGGTTTATCGCTATCGTTTCGGACCATGCGCCAATGGAACAGCCACAGACTTACAGTCAGTATCAGACATAGGATCCATCACACTATATTTATGTCAGGATATGTTTAAAACTTCATTACATTTATAACCTTGGTGTGTTACAGGCTTGAGTGCTAAAAAATTCTCTAGAAAAATGTTTGATATCTCTTATGTAAATTATTTGTGTTTATCAGGTGTATGGCAGGATACACTGACTACACACTCACCACTGCATACATGTCTGATGCAAATGTGCGTAAAGACTTCAGCCCTGAGCAGATGATGAATATCACTCAGTGCAGGTGAGGTTCTGCAACACATTTACATACAGTTGTCACAAACTTTCTTGAACCCAGCCAATAACTGTATATTTTGGTGGATCCTGTAACAGATGTCTGAAGCCCATTAGTGGCTGGATACAGTAATTTATTTTATTATTTAAAAAAAAAAAAACCCTATTCCCATCCTGATAGCTGAAACACTGATCGGAATGTGATGCGATATAGTTTTTACATATAATGTGATTTTTTTTCATATAGCCTTAACTTTTTAGACCCTGTCAGATAAATCTAAGATGGAAGGAAGGGATAATAACTAATGCCTATAAAGTGATAAGTGACATATATTTAATGGAATTAGTAATAAAAGAGCCAGCCAAAGAAGAATGAATTGTATTGGAGAAAAACTTCACTAACATGTATTTGTCATTCTCCAGCTACAAAGCCTACCGTACTGAAAATGACCAGAGCTTCACATCACAGTACTGGCTCATAATAGCAGCCCGCTTTGCTTTTGTCATCTTGTTTGAGGTATGATTGTTAGCCTCGTCTATCACACTGTTCATATTGGTGTCTGTTTACACCTGTCTTTTTTTTCTTTATGCGAGTCTATAAAGAAAATAAATACACAGATTTTCAAATAATATTATGAGTTGGGATCATGCTAACTGAGATTGACTATGCTAGTTGATCCATGCTAGCTTTGATAAATAGACACCTTAGATTTTACTTCAGAATAAAAGAGCTCTGTGTTCACTAATAGTTCACTAATAGTTGTTGTTCTTCTTCTTCTTCTGCTTCTTCTCCTCAATAGCATGTTTTAGTGGTGTGTAAGTTTATTGTTGCCTGGTTTGTGCCCGATAACCCTTTGCGAGTGAAGAACAACAGGCTACATGACAAACTGAGCAGGCTAAAACAGGAGTTTCAGTGAGTTGCATATGAACATTTTTTGGATTATTGCTTCTGGTTCAAGATTTTGTCATAGCACTGATTTGCTTTTTTTCTCCCACTCTTTTATTGGCTTTAGGGAAATGAGTACACACTGCGACAGGAGGACCACTGATGTTTAATTAATGTTTGCTCACTTTAAAAACTGAAATGTGGGCTGAGTGTATGCACACAGAGAGAATGCAAATTTGTAGATACTGGATCAGACATATGTTGCAGAAATGAGAGAAACTGATTTTAAACTTGCACTGTGACTGTAGGTTACATCCATGTTAATGTTGTACATTGATTATGTCTTTATTTTATTTTGCCAGTCAAGGTTCAAATACATTTAATACATCTATTAGATAAAGACATTAACATTTTCTTTTATTCTAAGCATTTGAAAACTGAAATACTAGTTTATGGGATTGATGGTGCACAATGGTCATTTTGACAAGACTAACACAGCTAGTTAACGTTTGAAAACGTGGAACTAACTTCCACTGCTGCCATCAAGTGGGGACAATATGACAAAGAAAACATTTCAATATTAATCTTTATATACATATTGGTTAATATTGAATGGTTTCATTGTGTTCATTGTCATATTGTCCCCACTTGATGGCAGTAGTGGCAAGGTTGAATAAAGACAAGGACTATATATGCTAAGCAACCGTGCCGTACTGAATCTCATAACTTTTGAGAGTTGTGTGTGTGTGTGTATTTTGTTTTCTATTGTTGTTTTATTATTTTTTTTAAATCTTTGTACCGGTGTTATTTATTTATTTTCCTTTTCAAACAGTATGAACGGGCAAATTAACGGAAATTAAAATGTTGTTGTGCATTTTATAGTAAGTTTAAACTGTCTAACCCTAGAACTGTGAAGGTATGAAATCCTCAAACTTCCTGACATGTGGAATTACATTCAGGTCTGAAATCTTATAGGTTATAATGTATTATGAGGAGAACAAATGGAAATGTATACATTTTCAAATTTCATATATTTTATAGATGTTTAAGAATTGAATGTATTTGTCATTTTTGTTTAGTGATATTTGTTAGTGTTTCTAATAAGTGGTTAATGAAATATTTCCTTTTAATTACAAGGGTCAAATGTGCAAAATAATTAAATTTATACTTCTACTTGAGAAAAGAAGAGACACAACTTCTCAAATCATTGCGAGCCAGCAATGATTAAAAAAATAATATTTTTTGTATATAAGTAGTTGTACTAGAAAGAAAGATTTGTTAACCATTTACATTTGATCATGTTATTATTACTGTTGTCTAGTTTTTGTGATACACATTTGTCCCCTCAGCCCCATCCATTTTTAGGGGTTGAGGGGCCAAATGGGTTTGGGGTTTTAAACTAACCCCAACCCCTCAGCCTCACCTACCATCAACATATTTGTTTTTCAACACTGTGTATCGATTTTTTTTTTTATTTAAAACTTAAATCATTGTCCACCAGGTGTCAGTGTTATTGGAATTTTCTATCATCCAGCCCGAATTTCATCCAAAGGGACAATAAGTTGTGCTACCCTGGCGATTTTCTTAATAACTGTTGTATAACTGGTTGAACTTTTATTTATATTGAAAATCCAGGAAGAAACACGCAGAGGACCCCTTTTTCATATTTTTTACACAATGCACATGCTTACTTACTAATGCACTTATACTAGAAGTTAACTCAAATACCAAGAGTAAAAAACTGTGTTTTAAATAACCACTGTGTAGGGAAAAATGCTTTATTTTTGGATTTAGACTTTAAACTACACAAAAAATACCCATGCTACTGCCTTGTTGCTGAATGCAGAAGCATGTTTTCAAGGTGTTTATTTTTTAAATATTTTAATGTAATCTCTGCCTCAATTCTGTTCTCTTTTCACTAAAATAAACATGCTCTTTGTAGCTGGTATACAGACTGGTGACGGAAGAAGAAAACAATGGATTGACCACGAACTGGGGTCATCCGGTCATTTTTTTTTATACATCTCCACCTCTTAAACCAGCATTTAGGTGCTGTTTCGGCATGGCTTTTTAGAGAACACTTTGAGAGTATATTTATTTTTTTTTTTATTGTTGCATTTTTTAGATTTTTGTTTTAAACCAGCTATCAAAATTATTGAGTGCACCTTTAATACCGTAATTAATCTTGGTATAACTGTTCTTTTATACAGTAGAAAGGTATTCTATCTTGCTTTCTTGCTTACTGTGTTATGCTAGAGCTGGATGTGTATCCTTTTTTTCCATAAACTTGTATTTCATAATACAGTATACAAATTCTTTATTTCTTTTGCTAAGCAATTTCAAGTTTCTTTAAACGGAGACACTTAAAACCATATTGAAGCGTCTATGCTTTAAACTGCATAACCTTGTCTATAATCACTGGTGACCCATAGCATTTTAATGTGAATTCAGAGTAAAGAAAGTAGAAATATATTTACCAATGCATCTTGTTAACCGAATGTCCCATGTTTGAACCCGTTATTTAAGCACAAACCAGTTAACAGGTAATTTTCACTTTCACTGAACCCTTCTTCTTTCGGTTTTATGATATATAAGAATTTTTTTTTCCAGTAAATGCTTTAAAAATGAAGAATATGGTCATTTCTGAAAAAAATTAGTGTGTTTATTGCAATTAAGATTCATAGTATTACACTCTCTGACATTCATTTATCTCACTATTTTCCAGAATGTAACTCCCTTTCCTTTTCTATTGCTACTCCTCATTCTCTCTCAATGGCCTGCACAGTGAGGAGAAGATAATAAGCATTTGAGATAAGGTCAAGCCAAACCCCAAGGTCAGCATTTTTGGCTAAAAACCATCAGCTTCCTGACATCTGTTTTTGATCTGTTCTTTTGCATCTCTCAGTCTTCTGTTATTTCCCACAGTTTTTCCAAAACACCCCTTTCATACAGCTATTACCATTTGCACCAATACAGCAGACAGACTGTGTAGAGGGCAGTCTGTCTAGTCACTGCCTAGTGAGAGAAATGTGTATCCTATCAACCTTTAAATCCTCCCACGTGTTTGGAAAATATCACCCGGAACAATGTGCTCCTGATA
>JAOTRN010000036.1:5395674-5406214 GCA_028566695.1 Bagroides melapterus
GCATTAGTGTGTACCTTGAACTAAAATATAACCATAAAATGTCACATTTAAAAGAGTAGTTCTTCTTCCTTATTGCTACGTAGATATCTGTCAAGGATTCTACCTTTTGAATTGTCGTTCCCTTGGTAGTGAACGCTCATCCGTTCATGTGCTGTTTTCTGTTCTAGTCCCATCTCCACCCTGATTGCGTCCTTGCTTTGTTACCTGATTGTGTTCAGCTGTTCTGTGTTACTACTTGAGTAGTGTGTATACCGCATATATGCCCTGCAATTTCTCTATAATGCATATAATTGCATTATTTTACTACCACCTCTAAGTCAAAGTCTTGTTTTCTGGTTTTTTAAATTCCTATTTTGACTCTAGTTCCCACTTAAGTTTTCAAGTTGCCCGACTTTTCTGGTTTTGATCAGAGATTCTATGTTACATTTCTGATATATAGATATATCTAACTAACTCTACCTGCCTCGCTGCACTCTATGATGTTTGTAGACGCCCAACAAAGCTTGTATCATGTTTACACACTTGCATCCTGTCTCACATCGCCTATACCAAAGCTCTGCTCTATAATGCTTATCCGCTTTCCTGTTCTTGTCTTGCCAGGGAGTTAAGGAAATGTATTCATGACCCTAAGTATAACTCTCTAGTCCTTTGTTCTTTGGTACCTTTGTTATTCTTAAATCTGCACAATAAAGGGGAGTTCTGTCCTTAGAGCAGATACATACAGACACTGAGTAAATAACTTTATAATTTTATACCTTCATAACGTTTTGTAAATTGCCAACCTCTTGTATTACAGAGAAGGATTAAAAACTACTTTTTCTGGAGTTGTATGATCACTGGTCAATGCCCAAACTGAATGAAGCATCAAAACTCTAAATGCAGCATAATGCCAGTAGAGATGTAACTACTGCTGACTATTCATTATCCTTCCTTTGATGCTGTGTGGTCACTAAGGAAACATAGACACAGCTGCAGAGCCTTCTCTATAGAAACAGGCATTAGGCTCAGGCCCCGGAACCAGAAGAGTGCCTTGACAACATTAGAAAATTAGACGAGGTGGCAGCAGCCAACAAATGATAAAATATGGTTCAAATTCTTCTTCTAAACAAATGGAAAACAATGACAGTTTTTTTACAGAAAAACTTTTTTACAGTTTAACATTATATATACACACAGTAGCGAACCATTCATCCTAAATGAACCTGAACTGAATCTTTTTTTATTTATCCAGTTTGCTGGGGACAAACTTATATCTTTAACTTATACCTTTAATCATATTTTGATCAAATTGGACATTTTAATAAATCTGCCGGACCACCACCTGAACCTGAAGACCAGGACTAAGATAACCGTCAACTTATAAACATGAATAAACCAATAAACATTCTATAATAACCTTGATGTTTATACAAAAACCTTTTAAACATGTACTTAATGTTGGCTGACTGTATAGTATACAGTTGTGGACGTGTAATGACTTATAATTGCACACATTACATCTGTTTGTCACCCAGAAATGGAAGGGTTCCCTTTCTGAGTCTGGTTTCTTTTGCATGTTGTCTTAGCAAGTACTTCCTTTTCCTCTTATGCCTCTGGCATGCTCATTTAAGGATCTAAATTTAAAGCTGTATCCATATTTCAGTAAAGCTACATGGTTAAGAATGTCCAGTGTTAAAAGAGCTATGTAATTAAAATTTTTACTTAATTCATGAAAATACATATTTTGGATAATGGTTCTGTTCCAAAATAATGTTCTTCCTTAAATCAAACCATTATATGATTATATTATACTGTATAGGTAATTATATCTCATGTCTTACTTCATTACTCATTACTCTGGGATCTAAGGTTAAGATCCCAACCTCACTGGTCATACAGGCTGAAGAAGCTTTGAACAAATTACACATAACATGCAGCCGAAAAAGCTTTGAACAAATTACACATGACATGCAGCAGAATTCAAAAGAGCTGCCTCAATGGTTCAGTAAGTATACAATGATGTGTTGGTTTTATAACACAGGGCACAGCTGCTCCTGGTGTTTGAGATAATTCCCATAAATGCAGGCCTAAAGGGAACGTAAATTCTATACGCACCAATGAGAGACATCGCAATGGATTTTGGTAGCTCAGTGGGGCTGTTAACACAGATGAGGAGATAAGTAAGCCGACTTTGCCAGAGCCCGTTTGAAAGAAAAAAAACACTAGTTACGTGCTAGTTCTTGGATAGGTTTTTGGTAAACAGGCCCATAAGGAACTAAATCGTGACCTCATTAGGCAACCAATGCTGATTTATTCACCTTTATGACTCATTATGTAATAAAACGCATCTGTTCCATCAACAGATATATTCCTACAAAATTGTGTACCAGAAAACACATCTGCAGATGGTCAGAATTACGCAGAACACAGTATAGAGCTGAAGGAGTAAAACAGCTTTGTGCCATATCAGGACATGGTAGCTCTTATCATAGTGAATGTCCTGAGGCATCTCAACATTGTTTCTTATAATTTTATCACCGTCCACCATTAAGCACATTGGTCTGTAAGGTCAGAGTGCCTTGGTTAAATCATTTTCTGATCCATCTTTCTGTTTTCCTAATAGACTAATTGTATTATTGGTCAATATTGTACGCTATTGGTACATAGCTGCCATGGACATAAGCACAGAGGAAAGAAAACTACCTTAGAAAAAAAACAGCCTCATGAGCCTCCACTTAGTCACACAAGAACAGTTACACAGAATCTCTAAAAAGATGAATTTTACAGATTCAGTTCTGGCCCAACTTCCCATAAACTTTCAATATAAGGGAATTTCCAGTCAGCAGTTTTCTGTTCCTTCCTTGGGACAGGGAAATGAGTCAAAATTCTTGTCTGGGGAAATTATACACATGCTGTAGATGCATTAGGTAGAAATTTAGTTTAAAAATAAAAGCTGGAGTATAATTTTAAAACATGTTTATGAAGCTTTTTCCATGTATTCTCCATTCTCTAGTGGACATACTAAACTGAACATGGCACAAAAAGCTTTTGTCTAATGTATCTGCTTATATAAATGTAAATCTTTAGCAAACACTTATCAGGGGGTTTTGTCTTTCACAGTAGTAGGTAAAGGGGTAAACATGATAATGTTAACACTGGAGATTCATTAAAGGCTCAAAAATGACACACGACCTAATTCCAACAGAAACATGAGCCAAGAAAAGGTAAGTGATAGCTGTACACACACACACACACACACACACACACACACACACACAGAGCGAGAACTCTCTAGCCAAATACTACCAAAATACAATCGTCTGGTGTGACCCATTTTAGAGATTTGCATTTGAAAGCAACATAATCACATCTGCTTCACACACACAGACACACACACCAGCATGACTTTTCATGTCTTCTTAGTTTTTAATCATGTAGACAAAACAATAGTTACAGTAATTTACAATAAAATATTACAGTAAATTACCGTAATCCTGCTAATGCAAGTATCCTGAGGTAAAAAGCAAATGCAGAATGCTGCCCTTTATTTAAGCTTTGTGGCTTTTATATTAAAGCCACAGTGACAGAGAAAGATCTACATAAAACAAGATGACAATTTTCCCCCAGGATTTTCCATAATAACAGTCTGTTGCCTGGAAGTCCAGCATTAGCCAAAACACTGCAATTTAACAACACATAAGCATGAGAAAGCACTGCAATTTTCTTACAGACTTTTCACAGTGACTATCAGAAGTGCCATTCTAATTCAGGAATATTAGAAGCCCCGTTAGAAGAAAAGTCATGTGAAAAGCCTTAGGTTTTAAAAAGCAATCCACAAAATTGTGTTTTTAATAACAGAAATTGGTCCTATCTGTTGGCCAGTATGAATTCATTACTTGCTGGATATGCAAAAAGATCACAATATACAGGAAAATTTAGTCAAACTACTAGGGAAGATGTTTTTTGGATTTTGCATTTTCTCTCCAAACTTAAATTTTTCTCGAAGCTCCATTTTTAAAATCAAGCAGATGACAATTGTCTGTAGCTTTTCAACATTCTCTTTTGTGCCTGTAGGCTTTTTCAAATATTTGAACATCAAACCATGAACCCTATGATACACTAACAATGCTGAAAGCTACAGAGAGAGTAGAGGCGTATTGTGTGTATTCAGAGACGGGTAGAGGCACTACCTGTGTCTACTAATAATAGAACTGTAATTCTAATAGAACTGTAATTCATCATCATCTAGGTTTCTTAACAGTCAAGCTACCTAGTTAATCTTACTGCTGCTTTTTGTGTAATCATAACCAAAATGTAAAAAACTTTAGCACTGTATTCACTAGAATAATAAATAACAATAATAAAATACAATGAACTGATCAAGAGAACAGAAACTACACAACTGACTTCCCTCCTAAGTGAATACCATGCAAGTAACCCTTACAGAAAGGTCACATGAACTACACATGGAATTAATTACCAAATGAAACTGAAATGTGTTTTTGGACACTTATGTTGATTTTTTGTTTTTGTATGTGATTGTTCAGATGGTTCTTATTATTTTTCTCGCGTTGGTCACACGTTGTAATTGTTCCAAAGATTTTTTGAATAAATATTCTTTTTTATGTGATCACACTGTTCGGTCCCCGTCACAAGCACTGTACCTAATGAGTACACGCGTGCAATTTTAGGGCATAACATAGTGGAAAGCACCCTTTACAGCCCTCCTACCAACCTCATCATATATTATCACATAATTACTCAAAAAACGTGAAAATGTCTGAAACGTGAAAATGTTCTTTTTTCCATAGGGTAAAGTATTTTACATCTTAACATTTTTTAAACATAAATTTGCTTTGTTTATGTAAGAAATAGATAGACAAAGTTGTCTCGTGCAGTTTTTGCTGTTCCGCGCGCCTCACCTGATGACGCTTTTTCCGCGAGCCTTTGTTGGACCTGCTGCTGCACACGCTTCTCCCTCGGCTGGCGGTCCGCGGTGAGCTCACGGTCATTCGGTACGGCATAAGTGCTCACGGCTGTGTGTGGCTGCAAAGCCGAGAAAAACAAACCCTCACTGGTGCTCATCCCGAAACTAACGAACTGTGCAATATGGCAATGACAATGTGTCCGAAAATGAAAAAACAAAGAAAAAATCCAAACTTTCCAGGAAAATCGTATCCGTTCAGGGAAAAGTGGCTCGAGGTCGAATAGAGCACTTAAATAATGCCTAGAGAATGATTCCGGACTAAATGAGCAACTTAGGTCTTCCACTTGACTCCTGGGTAGTCGTTTCACAGAGTAGTCTCCGATTTCTCCTGTTCGGGTTGCCAGATTGATTTATTTCTACCCTCTTTATCGCTCATTTAACCCCACCTCAATTTACGCAGACCGGCCCATCCTACAGCACTATATTTTCCCAGCACAAATTAAACACACTTACATATAACAATGTATTTTTTTAAATCTGGCAACCCTACCTTATGAGCCCCCAGCAGCAGTCCACCGGGACAGAAAACTATGTGAAGTCGGGTGGTGTTAAATGGATGGATGGACACGGAATCAAAGAGATGGAAGGAAGAATTTCAGTGCAAATCTTCCTCTAAAGTTTCGATGCAACCATAAATATGCAGTTATAAAAGTCAACAACAGAAAGAACGTATCAGTATATATCACCCTAGAAACAAAGCAAAAACATAAACATAAACAGAAATTGGAGAAAAATGAGAAAAAAATAGAAATGCTTTTGTTAAAAGATTGACAGATAGTTAAAGATCCTGCATAAAAGTTTACAGAAAACTGCCTATGACAGAGGTTTCTCAAAGAGTCTTTTTTTTCGTAGCCAATTGGTTTCTTCTTCTCCGGTTTCTCTGTTTACTTTCTTTTTTCTTTGTTTCTAAGGTGGCTCCCTTATTAACAGGGTGAAAAAAGGAGAAACTATACCCACTCAAAAATAGATTACATCATCCCTCCCTTCTAATCATTATAAATCTCAGAAGATGATGGGTGTGTGGGAGAGCAGTTTTTCTCCAGGATGAGGAATGAAACCAGTGTGGATCTGAGGGGTTAACATTAAGATTTTTAAGAAGGCATTTCTCTAAAATAGTGTGGAGTGGTTTTACTATGTAAAGCTTTCCTGGTATAATTACATATTTGTATACTTCTGCTTAGATCAGATTTATTTGATCTGTTTTTCCCCTTGCATGTCTCCCAGTTTGAAAGAAGAACTAAGAAGCCTTTGTTCCTTAAATAAAAAAAAGCAGCCCAGTAAAACCCTGTATTGATTGTTCAGTCTGATACACCCAGCCCATAAATGTGACAAGTTACCATGTTGGTCAGCATCCACTGTTTCTCACAAAAGCCTCCCTGTGATTCACAATCCTGAGAATCTTTTTAAAGGTTGCTTCCTCTTTTGAGTTCACTTGAGGGTAACGCTTATAGCTGAAGATAAATATTCATGATATAGCTTTTTTAAACCCCAACATTTCTTCCTGAATTTTAGAACATGTAGGAGTGCAAACTAAACAATTGAAAACAACGAATTTCATGATATATCATTGAAGGGTTGAATATTAAAAAAAAATAAAATAAAAAAATCTAGCATAGCAACCCCCCCAATTCCATTCCATTTGTAATGCAGGAATGAAACAACTTCAAAATATAACAAGAACTGTTGAGGGGATTGCTGTTTCACAACATGATAATGACCCTGTGCACCATGTGAGCTTTTTGTTTACCAAGGCTGGTGTAGAAGAAATTGAGAGCTCTGCACAGAGACCTGCCCTCAACTCCACTGAAGAAGTTTGGGACCTTCCCAAAATCTAGTAAAAGCTGCTTTTGCCACATAGGGTGGCCAACTTTAGAATAGAATTCTCAAAAAACACATACTAATGTGATGGTTTAGTGTCCAAATCCTTATAGAGTTCTTGTATTCTGTGATTATCACTTGAAATGAAGAAGACATGACAGACATTTTATTTGTAAAATACATTTAATCCCTAAGTATTTGGGCAACAAAAAAGAACCAGGAACTATATGAATCAGGTGAACCAGGACAGAGATTGGAGTGAGCGTGGGTCCCGCTGAATGGAACACTGTTCCAATGGACGCTGATTACGAATTCCATCCTTTCTCTTCATGTAAAATCCTGACTGCTATTATCAATATGTCTGCCTCCTACTGTGGGACTGCAAGGATCCCAAAAGCCTGACTAGCTTTCACTGTAATCTCTGTCCTTTTTTTGACAAGTACCAGGAAAAAAAGATATCACAATGCCTTTACATAATCATTAGTACAATAATATATAGCTGTACATATTACAAGACATTTGATCAGCATATCAGCATAGGCATTAAGTGACAGTTACAGCTTGTATGCAGGAAACAATGTAAATGGTGTGTCTGCATGTATGTGTTGGGTTAAAAGAAATGTAGATGATAGAAGGAGTGAATGACAATTATGTAGTGAATACAATGTAGATGTATGTCCTCAAGTGATAGAGGAAGTGAACAAAATAAATGGGTGTCAAAAAACAATGAAGTGTTTCTGTTAGCAGAAAACGAATGCTATTTGGGCGACACCTTGTGGAGCTAAGAGGTACAGCGACTGCAATCCGTGGCAGTGGCAGTGAGTTTAACTTGTAAATACGAGATCTTTTCAACAGGCATTTCCATCAACACATCAAACACACGCTCACACACCAGAGCCTTACAGTACACTCAGTAGATTGATTTTGCAATGCTATGACATTGTTAAATAACTTCCAGCATGTAGGAAGTTATGGTAAAAAGGAGTTACTTAAAAGAAAAACAAAACACTATCATCTTTTATCCTTTTTTTTTTTTTTAAAGCACAGCATTCCATCATATGGATACAGAATATAGATCACAATATACGAGTAAGAAATTCCACTAGGAATCAACAGGACATACTAGATAATGCAGTCTCAATTACTGAAGGATAGGACATTCGGTCAATAAGGCTGGGAGGTGCATATAAGAGCTTTGGCTTGGGTTAGTCAGAGCGTGAAGGTGGCCTGGGGTCAGAGGTCAGAGGAATTCCAGCAGTCAAAGCAAAGCTATGCGAATGATTCTGCTGGTTTCCATCTCCCTCAGAACAACATGCTTGCAAACATTAGTCACATCATTAGCATTAGAGGACTTTTTTTATTTCTAAAGACTTGCTAGGGTTTCAGAGCATGGTCATGCTGCAACAGCTATGATTCTGGCAGTTTGCTGGCCCACAATGTATGGCACAAAGGAAGCCAAGGCTACATGGCATTACATATTTTGGCTACACCAAGGTACAAGAGTGAAACTTTAATATTCATGTTTTAAGGTCTGACCTTCTTTCTTTTCACTAATACTGTTTCTTAGTGGTTGACCTTTTGAAAAAAAAACGTATAAGCACATTCAGAAAAGAAGGTCCATAGGGCTGTCCAATTACAATATCCATGCTGCAAAGCCAACTGGCTGCAAATATATACAGTTTTTTTTTACATACATAAGAAATGAATAAAGTCTTACGTACAAAATAAAAGAATAAAAGAAACCAATAGCAATAGTAATTATCCTCACTGTTAAAACTACTACAGAGAATGTAAGTGGCCAATTTGTTTTATGTATCCAATTTGTTTTTTAATTGTGTACACATGTTTAAGCATCTAATAATTCTGTCCTAGTCTTGCCATTGTCTACTGGTCAATGTTGCCACAAGAATGATGCGCATGCAGCATACACAACTGCAGACAGTGACAATCAGATTATCATAAAACACAGCAGAGAATAAAATCATTTGTTCCTTAAGACAAACTGACTATATTAGGAAATTAGGGTAGATACAAAAATTAATCAGGAGAATAAAGATTTCCTTCAATTTCATTGGCTGGTTTCTCCAAATGCCACACACCCACAGCCTGCTTCGCCAAATCATCTTTCAGTATACAGGGCTGTTTCGAATTCCACAGCAGAGCACCATGCTGAAGATCATCTCGAAGATCTTTAAAAAAAAAAAAGAAAAAAAAAGGAACAAATTAAAAATCATTTATACATGTTGAACAGGAGGCAGCTTTCCACTATCATACAAACGCTACCAACCAAAGGCTAACTGGTGCTTTCTGAGAAGCCTTATGTGAAGCCAGTCAACCACATCTTAACAATTTACAGGGCAGCTTATTACACTCTGAGGTAAGTGCAATCTACCCACGTCCACATACATGAACTCACTGATGCACACAATTGGCCAGTGCTGGGTACACCATCACTAACACACAAACAGCATTGCAAATTCTCTTGGCCAAGGATTATGGTGTGATTTCTCAAGAATAAAGAGAAAGCTTTTCTGCAAACTACTTAGGAGCTCACTCTTTATAGCTTAATCTGGTGTTTGACTGTGAATCTTTTAGCATAGTTACTTGTCATATTGTTTGACATAATTGCTTTAAAGTAAAATTCTAGCTCATATTGAGTGATCCACGTCACATTACATCACAAAGACAGACCTGTGAGTAAAGTAAAAAATATTACTATGTTCTGTTTACAGTATGTCAGTACGATCTGTGCTTACACAGAAAAGAGAGTATGCCTTTAAGTATGCCTTAGGTATACGCCTTTATATTTATTAAATCTTTGCTTTAAGAACATATTTTTTTTTTAACGTGTGATAATTTTTCAGTCAGGCCAAATAGAACTTACCATGATGACAGCAACAACCAAGGCAGCAATGCCAATCAGGTAGATCTTGTCATTGAAGAGGTCTTTGATTTTGGTGTGACAGTTCTAAGAAAGAATATATTAGTTTATTCAGACACATCGAATTGTATGTGGTCAGAAACTAATGAACTAAATCTAAAATTTTAAAATTACTATTGCTCATGAAAATAAAATAAACACAAATTGAACTATTGGAAAGATTCAAGATGGGTTTGGATAGGGCGTACCTCATTGACCGTCAGGAGGCTTGATTTAGGGCACAGGTTAGTTACCCAGCCTGTTGCAGCTGAGGTAAATCCATCCTTGCCACAGCATTGCAGCTAAAGGCAGAGAGATAGCACATTTGGTACAGAATAAGGTCAATGTGTCCCACTGTGTTTAGAGTAAAGCAAAGCAATCAGACCAACTGAAGACAGACCAGTACAAGAAGTGCTACAAGAAAAATATTTGTCCTTCAAACAATATTTGTCATGCTTCAAAAAAAATAAAGATGGATTAGTAGAAACACTCATCTTTTTAAATATATTTGTTTGTATGTTTTTTGTGCATGTCTGGTAGATCTACGATATCAAGAAATTTTGTGTGCTACATTTAGTTTTCAAATGAACAAGTGCAAAAGGTATGCATGTTATATAAGAAAGCCACTGATTCTTAATTATGTTGACTCCTTTAATATATGACATAATAAACGCTTACCAAATGGTCAATATATTGACAATATAATATTAATATCATGATAAATTATGCCACACTAAGATTTTCTGAAATATCATGTTATCCTCCAACTGACTGGAAGCAGTTGATTTGATGGTAAAATGTTATGCTTAAAATATTTTCTTTTTTTAAAAAAATAA
>JAOTRN010000036.1:5410222-5424312 GCA_028566695.1 Bagroides melapterus
ACGTGCAAAATGCAGCTGCTATTCTCATTTAATTCTAAAAGCAGATACCTGGCCCCTTGCCACAGAGAAAGAGGAAAAGAAAATGATGGAATCTCTCAGAGACTAAAAAGTCATACACTACAACACTGCTGTTCAGTCAGTGAGGAAAAGCAAACCAGAAGCAAAAAAAGGGAGAGGGAGAGGAAGAAGGAGAAAGAAAGAGCAGGGTGTGGCATGTAGCGGGAATACCCAAGCCAAACAAAGTATGGAAAAATGGAGACTAATGAAATAAAATCCCTAGGCACCATTAGCTCTGAAAAATGAGGATGCCGGAGAAGTCATGGAGATTGAACAAAAAAGAAAAGGAAGCAAAAAAAGAGTGTAAAAAGACAAAAAAGTGACACAAGGTCACTGAAAAGTTAAAAGGAAAAGTAAGCAAGCAGGCAGTGTACACTACTGACGTTAAATACAAACAGATGGGGTGTAGCACAACCTCAGTGGAAAGCGATGATATGAAGCAGAGAGAGAGAGAGAGAGAGAGAGAGAGAGAGAGAGATTGTAGACTTTTTTAGACAGAGAACAGGGGCCATTACTAGGGGGCTGGAAGGAATTTTCCTCTTGCCTTTTTAACACCCGAGCTTCTACAACCACAAACGTACTTATATATAAAGTATTATCCATTAAGAATTAAATCAATTTAAAAAAAAATATTAAAAGGTTTATACTAATATGCTTGTTATAATACATTATTGTTTCTATTGTAACAATGAATTTATTGTGACTTTTATAATGGACATGCTACATAATCATTGGTTGATGGTGAAATGGCGACTGCTGTGTTTTTATTTTTGTCTAATTAACTTCAAGAGTAAGAAAAAAAGGCTTGCAGTTTTCTGTGGCATAAAGGAAGGAAACACCTCTGGATGTGCTGTTTTTAAGAAAACCTCAGGGCGGGTATTGTTTAAGACCACCCATTCTACATCAACAAGCTTCCTGCCTTCGACTATGGAGACAGCCTTTTTAAAAATTCTGCCTTTTTCTTTTTTAAGAGAGTTAGTCAGGCTGTATCCTCTCCCTCATGAGTCCAGCCCTACAGACCTTGGCCTTGTTGGATATAATTTAGGCATAATGACATATTTCCCCTTCCTGTTTGCATTTTTTTCTGTCCTCTTGGACAAAATACTTACTCTCCACAGCTTCCACTGATTATAGTCATCTCACTGGTAATGTAATATATCAGTACATGTAGGTGTTCCCTTTCTGGCTGGGCCAAGATCTGACCATTTGGCTAATTTATATTATCCCACAGAATGGCTTATGTATGTCCCAGTGAACAGAAGAGCAACAGAAATTTTTAAAGAAAGAGTTCCTGTATGTACGCACACATGTATACACAGATAATAGAGTTTGTGTATACATTTCAGACAAGCTCACTTCCTTTGAAAATAATTTAGGGAGGAAGTGCGTGCTTAGATTAACTGATCCTTGACTCTCGGCCAACTTGCTTCCTAATGCTAATAACATGACTCTCTCATTCTGGTTATATTATTTCGGGTAGCAGTGTCACATGCTCAGTATGATGAGCAAGCACCTCACCAGATAACCTCTGAGAAAAGCACTTCTTTTCTACTAGTAGATCCTAGTTGTAATATAAACGCAGGTTTGGGGCTTGTTAGGACTTAAATTCAACAAGTGCCAAGCTACAAACATGAATAAATCAAAATAAAATCAGATCAATGTAACATGCTATGGAAAGCCAATTATTAAGCAGATATTGTTTGGCAGTTTTCAAATAGGTAGGTGTGGTCTTTTTGCCAGCTTGGCGAGTTGCCACAAATGCACTTTTCCTTTCACCTCCTTTAAAAGCTCTTAAAAGTGGACCCTGCATGGCTTGCAAAAAAGCACACACAAAATGCTCAAGATTAAATATGTTACACCAGATGTTGCTCTGTAGGAGTGGTTTTCCTTTCAGCCTGTTGAACAGACATTAGCTTATGTCAAGTACACATAAACTGATTAGATGACACCACAAATTTTAAGTGTTCAAATGTGCTTACTCTAAAACTTAATTTTATCTTGCAATTCATGTACATGTGATGTAATCTATGAACGTAGTTTGTTACAAAACAATACGTGAGAAAATTAAGCACATAAATGGTTAATATTGTGTGTTTTGCATGAAATCAGAACCTCATGGTTTTTTTTTTCAAAATCATTGCCCGTTGCCTGCAGTTGTGTGTTCAGATTTATATAATAAACATCTAAGGATCTAAATATCTAATATATACAGTAATTCTGGATCATTTTAAGTATATTATATCTATTATATATCTAACTATATTAGATTGTAAATTATTTTCTTAATTTTTTCAAATAATTTCTAAATCAGTCCTACTGAAAATAATTTGCATTATTACACAAAATCTAAATAAAATAAAAAAACGCAACCATAAAATCCAACATGGTGTTAAGGTTCTTGTGCCATTCCTTCAAACATAACTGTCAAAACACATTAATCTCATTTTGTGATTAGTATGGAAAATTGCAGAGGCTTTAGAACCACAACAGGCCCAGACCCATGCTTTAATTGCTGGTCATTGTGGGTTCTACTAACGCTTTTCTAGAATAACTTCGGTTTAAGTTAATTCTCTTCCTTAATCCAGTTGCTTTGGAATGCTGTTATTATAGGATCTCTTTTGGTATGGCTTCATGTATGTAATTAATGAGTACTTGCAGCAGACATTTAGGAGTAGTTAAAGGAGAAGTTCTTAAAGCAAAATCATGCTTGATATTCATTGTCTTTTTTTGAGCAGAAGAAGAACATGCCAGCATACAGGCAATATGGAAAAAAATCTTAGATCATTCAGTTAGCAGTCCATGTATAGTGGTTAACATTCTGACTGGAAGTCTCCGTATCCTGATATAGAGAGGCTGTAGGCCATTGTGCAAATTCATCAACCATCAACCAGCTTGGGCTTTATTCTATCTGTATTATAGTGGCTGAGTAAATCTGTTCAGAACAGTCATAACACACCAACCAGTATTTGAAACCAGTATTTTACATTTTGAATAATGCCTGTGAATTTTTCATTTCTATATTGGGAAAAAAAAAAGACAAAACGAATGTTGCTCAAAAGTAAACTTAAAAAGATAATGGTATAACTGGCTAACATCCAATCAGCATCTTGTTGCTATGCAGCTTTTAATTTTATGGTGTAATTTTCTCTTAACATTTTTAACATTATTTTATGGTAAGGTTTCCTGGTAATAATATATTAGTGTATATATGGTATTATATTACAACACATTTTTTTTTAATGTTTCATGTTAAATCATTAAGGCATTAAGTAAAAGCAAAATTCAACTAGTAGTTTGGTTTGTAACTGTGTCTCATGAAATATTAAAATATATCCCCTTTGCTATATTGGTCATTCTTATCGTATGTTATATATGCTTACACCGAGATGACTTGCACATTTTATATTTACCTCACCCAAGAGCACCATTTTCAAAGCAGATTTCAATCTATATTCTCCAAGTTGCACTAGATATATTGTATCACATTTCACATTTAAGTGGACCCTGTACAGTCCACCATATATATTTTCCTATTTCTTTGTCTGAAGGAAAGCTTTTATGTACAAGATCCTACATAAAAATGCAGTGAATGTTGAGAAAATTCTGTCAAAGGAGAATTTATGCAGATAGACTTTAGGTTTTGTGTAAGCAATATTAAATAAAATATGCTCTTATGTTCTTAAGATCAATATTTCACATAGATTTATGAATGGACATAAAGTGCGGGAAAATTCACGCCTAATACTTAAGAAGCCCATTAGACTGATGCATGAATTCTGCCTCCAAAAGGCTCTTGTCTCATGCTGGACTGAAGCATTAACAAAGCAGAAGCACTCAAGTAATTCGGTTTCTATGGATATATCACTCTCCTCCCATTAGGGATAATTGAGTCACCCCAACCAAGCTGGGTTCCTCTAGCACTCTGTTCTGTGCATTCTCCATGCAAGGCTAACCACACACTGAGCTGATGTGTTTTTCTTCAGCAAAGCAGTGATTTTGAGAAGCGAAGTAGAAAAAAAGACAAGCAATTAAAGTATAGTCATTGTCTTATTCATATTATATAGTCAGTACTATGATTTATTCAGTGGTCATGGGTTGAAATTATTCAGCTCTCCGAAAATGTTAGAACACTATAATTTGTTTGCCTCCTTCATCAGCATGCGGTTCCTTCTGTGCAAGCATTCTGAATCAGTCCGCAATTATCATGCAAGACAATTCAATTCAATTCATCCAATCATACTGCAAAATGTCCTAATCGAAACCCAACTGAAGATCACTGGGAAATACTTAGCAAACAAGATTATTGCTAAGAAACCCGCTACAGATACTGACGTGTATAAGATACAGGAAGAAGAGTGGTCCAAAATAACACCACATCATTCAGCGGCTGCAGATGTGCTGAAGTCATTCAGAGCAAGGCCTCTACACGCCCTTAAACTCATTGCTCACATTAGCCCTTGCTACCTACATCTAATAACATCAGTCTGCTTTCCTTCATCATGTATTATGACTTTGTGGATTAGAGCTAATGGGCATGAGCCATGCCAGTTCAACCGTGAAAGCCATATCACCCAATATCTCCATAGGCCCCATAAGTGTGATACCACAAAGCTCACCCACACTAAAGGCTCTGTTGATCTTCTGATTAACTCATTTCACAGGAAACTTACTGTGGTAGTAGAAATGGTTTAACCGGAACATATGGCAAAGTAACTCATGGATTTTACAACTGTCCCTGACATTATGGGGCATGCTCTGCTATGTATGTAAACTCTGTCTGACTGTAACCAGAAACTCAGAGTTAGTAAGTAATACCATACAACAATGTAAGTCATGAGTTAACATTGTATAAACCTTATAGTTTCTGTGTGCTGGTTATGGATGCTAATGTTATTGCCAGTGGTTAACACTAACACAGTACTTTGACTTATTTACTGTGTTTAAATACATTTTTTAAGTACTGGCTAGATAGAGCTAAAGTTGCACATTTGAGTCCTATTGGCTTCCGTGTCTACCTGTTCACCACACGACATCAGCCTTTAAGAACTCAAAATTAAGAAAACACTTTACAGGAATAGTGTACTTTGTCCAGCTGGGTATTTGTTTTACATGGTAAAATGATGGCTCAATGCAGACTTGTGATTTTCTTCTATTTCACTCTTTGGGGTTACCAGAATGTTACTTCAGAATGTTACTTGTGGTTGCGATATGGTCAAAGAGAAACGTATTTTAGCTACAAGGAAAACTTGTAATTTTCAGAAGATCAGAAAGGGTTTTCCCAGGCCGCCACATATATTTGGGTGAACTACAATTAGCCCTGCATTCCCGCCCATTCCTTTAGTGTGTGACCTGCAGCTGTTCCCAGACATCAGCGCAGTCACCCGCAGAGTTCCACAATAGGTGCTGTGTCTCCATCAGTCCACTGGAGCCTAAAGGTTAAGAGGTCAAGGCCTGGTTATACGACTTTGCAGATATTGTGGTTATAAATGTGTTCCTGCTTTAACAGCTGATTCACTGTTAGTAATGTGAACATTGCCATGCACCAGCACATCTTATCTTCCCTTTCAAAGAAGATGTACCACGCCCATGACTTTCTGAGTCACATCAAGCAGTGGTAAGATTACTCTCTCTCTCATTTTCTCAAAAACCTGTGTGCACGAGTGAGTGAATATACAAAAACACACAGTGAGACACATTTTCGACCAGGGTTTAAATGTTCAGGAAATACCTTGAGTGACTCACTGGGGAATTTCACATTTTCCAAAAACTCACACAAGTCCCTCTTTCTCAGCTTCCCCTTTCAGCAAAGTGAGCTGTTCTAAATGTGCACAATAGAGATAATTCAGGACGCTGAAAATAGAGGGGTTCAGTTTTCAACTGATCCTCTTTATTCCCAATACAGAAAGGGAGTTAAAAAGGGAAAAAAACACACAAATTCTCTTTGCTTAAGGCTCATGGTCAGTTCTTTCCTTGTTGCCACTAGCAGAATGCTTGTTCAGCTACAAGGCTGAAATTAACAAGACTTGGGTTTGCGTTTGGTTTTGCGTGAGGAATGGAGTTTTCCATAAAGCAGGAAATGTAATCATGCTGGAAAACTCTGACAACTGTGCCAAAATTCCTCCAAAACACTGAAAGCAATGAAAGAAAAGAGTATGTCTAAGTGTGGAAGGGAAATAAGAAGTGAATGAAAGTGAAGTTCTTTAGAGGAATGGTGCAACTAAGAAAAGGCTGATGTTTGTGGAAATATTTCATCAGTCTGGAAAAAAACAGTCATGGGAGAGAGGTGTGTGTGTCTTGAAAATGTCAAGTGACTTTTTTTGGTTAAAAAAAAAAAATCCTATTTAGTTTTATGATAAATCAATTAGTGAGATCATAAATAGTTCTTTATTTTCCAACCTCTAAGACATAGACAGTGACCGTGCTGCAGACTGGTTAACACAACACTCAAGTTTACCTCACTACAACAGTACTGTAGCAAACTGAAATACAATAACAGACAGAACTGTAGTTCTCTCTGAGTAATATATTTTTCTAAATAATAAAATTTTTCTTAATAATGTCATAATAATTTGTATAGATTGCCTAAAGCTGGTCCTATTAATAAATTAAGCTAGCCAGTATAAAGTAATATGTAAACAGTGAATGTAACTTGCTACCTCACATGTAGCTAAGGATATTTAGAAAGCTTGCTTTTAAGTGCATAATATTAAATGGTGTATTAAGGGGTGTATGAAACCTGTTAGCTAGTGTTTCTAACAACCTGTTTAGCCAACACTATTTGAAAGGGTTTTAAGGCAAGGGGTATGTGATTTATTTAGTTAACTGTTACGATATTTAAACAGATATTTCAGATAGCTTCATAGCTAGCTATTAAAAAGTAATTTATATATAATTTACACGTAACTTGCTAGCTAGCTTTACATATTTATATAAAGCTATTTTTAAAAATGTAACCTTCAGAACATGGGCTAATTCTGTTTAAAATTCTGAGGTTTGTTTGTCCAAGCTGAGTGCCAGTACATAGAAAGATCTTTTCAGAAAAGAATCTAAGCGAGAAAATCATGAATAGCTTTATACATACACACATGTTTAGTTTCTTAAAAATCTGTGGACAAAAAAAAGTAGCAACAGCAACAAAGAAGGGTCACATAAAATCTGTCTTGTCTCAAACAATGTTGAAATGCAGATGATAAAGATTATGCACTGACTAAACCCCCCACTATACTTTCTGATGTAGTATTACTGCGGTGGTACTCAAAGGTTAGAGTGGATATCCTGATGCAGGAAACACATCAGCTACAGCAACCAAAATTCTGCAGCCTTGCAATCTAAGTACAAATACATTGTTAGACACAGCCTTATCAGATTCTTGCAAATTAACTCTGTTCCTAAACAAAAATGAAAAAGAAAAACTTGGCTGATAATAACAATGATAATATAGTTTTGTCAATAAGGTGTTTTCATCTGGAGAGTGTTACTATTGTGTAATATCTTTAAAACATAGTACATAAGGATGTTTTTTTTTTAACTAATTTATTAGTAGTTTTATTCAGAATTCCCAGTCTTGCAGGTGGGTCTGAGCCTTTTATAATTAGACTGGCTTAAGCACAGGAGTCACCCTGACATTAATTTAATACCCCACCACCACCACCACAATAAGGTTTATTCTCCATTCAGTCAAAGATATATTTTTTTTTTACTATGTAAACTACATTTATTTAAATGAACAAAATACTATGTGTTTAATTTGTGAAACCAACTATTACACAATAACATTACTTCATAAATTAATTAAAAAAGCAAAAAGAGCCAGAAATGTATTCTTTCAGACCTTTATGTTATTGCTCTTGTTGTGTGCAGAATATGTACTTGCAAGATTATGAGACTTGCTTGGCTGCATATACATAGGACTCCTGCTTACGTACGAGTCAGCTACACAGAATGACTACCAACAGCTGGAACAATCATCTACTTATATAAGGCATCATTCCAACTCATCAATAATCATAAAACGTTATGCAACCATTGTCATATGAAAAGTTCACATCAACAAATTTTAAAGTTAAACCTTTTTGAAACACCCAATAATGAGGGATTTTCTTTTTTTCTTTTTTACTCAACAGGACTGGTATGGTTACCTTGTTCATTTGTTACTCCCTGCTGTTAAGCAGATATAGGGCACTCCTGGATAAACAAATATTTTCCCACAGAGAATGAAACAGTGTGTGGTGGGACAGTGCACCTGTGGATCAATCATAAACTGAATCTACCGTCTTGGCTTAAAATATAAAGAATATGGGCATAAATCCGGTGTTGAATAAAGGAAAGCAGTCATACTAGGACAAAGAAATGTTTAATGGTCATGATTATGCCTGTCTGCACAAGTTTGTGGTGTAATTTCTTTTTAAATTAGAAAAACATTTGAGAGGTTCTCAAACAAATGCATGGTTTAAAACAAATCAGGAAGGTTTGACTTTTAAAAGTAACATGAATTTGTTGGACATTTAAAGTCTGAATCCTGTAAGAGCTGTGTAACACAATGGCGATCATAAATGTCACTGCCAGATGAACCTCTACATTGTGCCTGGACAAGTACTCTCTTGGTTGCATGCCAAAAGGTGTGTGTGGTTTCTAGCTGAATGTTCTCAGCCTCTCAGCCTCAGTTTGAACTGTACTCGACTTCTTCACTGAAATAAACTTTCTGTACTAAACTGTATTTACTTGCCACGAGGGTGGTTCCGTTAATGGTATATCTATAGCATTAATAGATTTATTTTAGACTGGAACATGAGTATACACTCTTTAATACAACTCACATTTTAATAGAAACGCATGAATGCAATTATCCAATCAGTTATTCAAATGGCAGTAACGCAGTTAAAGCTCACAGGAATAGGAGACATATTTCAACATGGCATGGCTGTGGATGCCAGTCAGACTGGTTTGAGTATTTCAAAAACATGGAATATACTGGAATTTGGATTTTTTTTCTGTGCAGTTTACACAGGATAGTGTGAAACAGACTTACATGAAAGAGCAGAGGTAAAGACGTTCCGTTTAAAGTGAACTGTGGGGCTATAAACTACAAAATGTTGATGTTATGCACATCTCCAGGACCAGTAACTATAACAAATCTACTCAGTGGGAAATGGATGGAAAAAACAGAGGGGAGGGGGAGGAGGAGGAGTCGAGAGTATTTTGATTAAGATGATAGTGATCCAGTGAAAATGTGAGAGTGCTTACTGATGTAGAAGGTGTTGGGTGCCTCTGTGTCTTCATACTTGAGGCCCAAAAGGCTGCTAGTTTTTTCGTCATGACGGAGCCACAAAGACACGCCCAGGATCACACATCCAGCCAGCTAAAGATAGAGAAGGAGAGAGAAAGAGGGAGATTAGACTTCCGGCTATTCTCTGTCAAATTGATCACTTGACAGTGGGCATGGGTCAAGGTTCAAAGTTCAGCTTGCCTACAAGTGTGGAACCAGAAATGTTGACAAATTCTAAGCATGAACTTTACCAGACCTTTCCCAGATTTCTTCTTCTGGAAAAAAATATGCTATGTAGGTAACTTTCTGTCAGCAGCTTTAAGTGACCTAATGATCCCCTGCCCCCTGTTATCTTCCTTTCTGTTTGGAGTCTTGCAAAACTCCAAACAAAGAAAATCATCTGTGCACAAACTTTTGAATCTGAACAAATTTCTACTCTGCTTCTTCATTTTAGCAAAAATGGAAATTTCTGCGGAGAGCCAAAGAAGCAACAAACTGGCCTACTCTGAAGGTGGGACGTACTTATTTAGAGCTGGAATAAAAAGTCAGACTCTGTCCATCAGACACTTTTAAAGTCGCACTACAATGAGTGGTATTGTATGGGTGGGGGCTATTAGAAGCGGGTTAGAGGCCTCTGTTTCCAAATAAATCACTGTCAAATCGGGTCGGGGCTGAGCACTGCTGGGGCAGCTGGACCTCGTCTTGAGCGTACAGACACTGTGGAGGAATGTGGGACACAAATAAAGGAGATCAGAGACAGTGCAGACCCCAGCGGGTGCTCACTAGCTGAGTGAGTGAGAGGAGATCCAAGCACACCACTCTTAGCAGAGATCTGGGAATGGGAGGAGTGGCAGTTTACAGCAGGAATTCCGGGAGGGTTCAGACTCTTAGTCAACAGCTCAGAAAACAAAGAACTGCTACGTTCTCATTACGTTCATGTGCTGCCCACCTCATTATAGGTTCCAGCAAAGCCCCCAACCCCCCCATCACCCAACTCTGATCTCCTTTTACTCACACACACACACACACACATCTGTGAACAGCTGCACAATGAACGTTATCCACCCACAGGTCAAATCTAATGGGATTTTCCCGCTCATATATACCATATGAACTGAGAAACATGGTGGGAAGACAAGATTTTTCCCCTCCCAGGGTTTTAACGTTAATCCCAGTGATAGCATGTTGTAACACAGATTAAACACAACCAAATAAAAGACTAAGAAAGTCTACATGTTTAGACAGTGTCATTTTCCCCATGTTTAAAACCAGTACAGATATGGCTATTTTTTTTTAAACAGAGAAATGCTTTCCCTCTGGGTGAATGCAAAAACTTTGGAAAGTCAAAGAATAAGAGCAAATGAAAGTGATTCATTCCTGTAACCTGAACTGTTGCCATGCCAGATTGCTATCCCAGGAGAGGGATAAAGTTCAACCACTTCTCTAAGGGTTTGAATCTGTCTGAGTATCTGTGGGACTGATACAGAGACTCTCTTATCCCACTCCTCCCCCCTCGCTAGCTCTTCATTTTGGTTCATTCCAGAGCTCAGGCAACTCGTTGCTCAGTGACCGGGTAAACACAAGGCCTACCAGGATCAACACTCATCCTTAGCACAATCATTTAAACTGTGTTCAATCATGCTCTGATTTTACAGTGATACCCAACTGAGGGGGTTTCCAGTGATTGTTTAATCATTAGTCAAAAAGAGTCAACTCAAGCCATGAGTAATCAGCCAACATAGAAACTGCAAACAAAATATGAAGCACAATTAACATCTTGCTATATGAGTAATCAAGTTATATTTCTGGTATATACTGCTATTACACCCCAGTCTCTTTGTGGTGCTTTTAGAGGTTCTGGATTTTCCAATGAATGCTTTACATTATGGTTTCCTGTAATTCACACATACACACTCGCACAAACACACACCACCTAACAGCCGCTTACTGCCCAACTGTAACCCTAGCCCTAGGCGTAACTCTACATACTCAGCTAACTTTAATAACACTGTGGAGGAAACTGCAAATGACCAAGTTATGCTTTTACAGTGACCAAGTCATGTGACATAGCTTAAAACTTTAGGTTCGATCTCCATCTCTGTTCAGCTCAGTTTCACCAAAAACCATAAACATTTAAAATAATAAGAATACCCACAATAGGAAATGCCCGAAAAACAACCAAAAGCCAACGTGTCATCTTGAGTTTAAAGTAACAAGTGTGAAAACTTGAGTAGCATGTTACCCTTGTCATGCGAGTGCTCTCTTATCTAGATCACTGATGCAGTAAAATAAAATCTACGACCACGATCAGGTTCTTATGTTACCATATTGCATTTTATATGCAAGTCAAATACAAGTGTGCAAAATGAGAGCAAAATGTGTTTAGAGTTCAGTTTAAAGCGAATACAGTCTGGAAACCACTGCACACCCTGCGAAGCAGTGGACGGATGTGTGGTTTTTTTATAATGCCATTGGCAATACAGAGAGGTCATTAATGGTAAACAGCGAGATAATGACTTTACTTATGCATTATTTATTTTCGTAAGTCTACTGAGATTAAAACCTCTTCTGCAAGGTGAAAGCTAGATGATAGATGGCTGTATAAAGTGAGATGATAAGATCATTAGATGATTGACCTCTAAGTAGAGGAAACAATGATTTTTTTTTCAGTGATGTATGTTTCTTTAAAGTTCCATGGAGTGATGAAGAAAGCTGTAAGTGTGCGCAATGATCTCAGTAACTAATCAAGATGAAACGGAGAAAACAGTTTTAGCCATTTCTCTTACATGTGAAAAATGCCAGATGCCTTAGATCTTAAAATATCTTCAAGACCATAATATTCCCCTCCCATTTAGTTTAGGCTCATAGCAAAGATTTAAAGCTGAGTATCACTTTCTTAACCACTAAATAATACACCAGTATTATTATACAGTATTATACACCCCATTACCACATACTCGAAGCAACACCCATGTGATGCAAAGTGGTCAAAACTTTCTAATTGTGACGCAATCATCTAGAGAGACTACAAGTACTAGAAAGGGTTGGTGGCAAGCTCCTTCTTTCACCCACTTTAAAAGATTTTTTGTATTAAGGTTTGCCAATCAAGACTTTCCAAGCTGCTACAGGATTTTGTAAGATTTAACCAAAGTACATATACTATGGTTTTCATGCTGTTTGTGTTTATTATTTTTTTTACTTATCAGACACAAGCAATTTCTCTTACAAAATTCTAGTTTAGCAGGAATACATGCAAGCTGGAGTCAAAACAGGCAAGATAGCTCATTTTTAGCAGACAGGCATCTAATTTGTGGTCAAATGGGTGGGCTGGCCCAAAGTCTGCTACCAGCTAGGCCATTTATGTGGCCATACACACCACGTGACTACAAATAAAACCATGGTAACCGACATTGAGTAAATGGCCTCAGAGAAAAAGTAACACCCATATAGAATACAGAGACAATCGCAGAACGACTTGAGCAACAGGTAACACATTTGATTCAAAGGAAGTTAGTCACAGCTGAGTCATTCTCTCCACTGAAAACAACTCTTTCCTGCCACTGTAAGTAACTGAAGAACCCCAACCAAACACCTTATTCATGTTATGTATGTAAAGCCACTGTGACTGGAGATTTCCTGGCCACCAAACCACCTCAGGTTTAAAAAATAAAAAGTTGTGAAATTGTGAAAGACACGATCGTGTCAGCCTTAGTCTTGCAGTGTCATTTCCTTGTCCTAATATGCAGTAGGAAGCCTGATATCCTATCTCTGTTCAGAGAAGAGTGCACCGCCATTAGACAATCATAAGAGCAAACGTGATAGGATGAGAAACCGGAATCTCTAGCTTAAACAAACTGAATTCTCCATTAGAATCAACAGGGCCTGAGAGGCAAGATCATCTCTTTTCCCTAATACGCCCATGCCAGAATATTATTTTTTCAGAAGTGAAGGTCATAACGATCTGTCCTTCTGTCCCATTTATTGTAGAACAAACATTATTAAAACAGCCATGAGTTGGTATGAACCATTTCTATCAACTATAGTTTGGGCTAATACCTACATAAAATGCAGGACATTCTCTTGCAATGCTTTTTTGGATACCCGCTCCATTCTAGTAAGCGCTATCTCGAATGAGTTTGATGGGTCTTATTAGGCACTCCTCTCCTGGACTCCTATTCCCTGCCAGAGTCACAGTGAAGGCTATTTCTATCTTGTGACTCAATGATAGGGGTTTGTAGAATCTCTGGCATGTCACTGATGGCGCCCAAAGCACTAGAACCGTAATTCCAAGCAGACCACACCTCAAAATTACTCTTTCAAGAACGTGAACATGGTTTTAGCATGATGGCTCTATGTTCTGAATTCATAAATGTTTTTGATGATGGGCATATTTATTGATTAAATACATCTAAGTAGGTCCTTTTTAAATGGAGTCTCTCACTGAATCCTGTTTGTAGTGTACACATCTACTCGAAAATTGTATCCACCTGTTGTGCATTTGAGATGAGAGATCTCAAATCTCCTCAGCCACTATCAGGATCAAGTTTCCCTCAGGGAGAAAGTGAAGATAAAAGATAAATGAATGAAATCCATCACCGGTGTAGACTGATGGGCACACTTATATACTGTAATGCACTGTAATGATCAATACACAATGAATGTATAATGTTGAAGAGCTGACAATACCACAAAGCTTCTTGTCTCTTCATGTCTCTCTTCCAACTTTGGACATTGTTGCATAAAGTTGTGTGTGTGTGTGTGTGTGTGT
>JAOTRN010000036.1:5436099-5448023 GCA_028566695.1 Bagroides melapterus
TATACAATAGCATTACAATAATTACAAATTACAATAATTACAGAAACCATAGAATCCTGTAGGGGAATCCAACAAACCTTTCAATATTGTAAAGCTTACATTTCTATTTTTCTCTCAATCACTATCAAACCAACAGTTAACATGAATTCAACACAGATTTTTATATGACAGTGTAAGTTTGGTGCGGTCTAGTTTGGGGTGTTTGTTGAGTGAAGGACAACGACATCAATTTTTAATTCCTCTCTAATAATTGGGCCACCACATTGCAATGAAAGTGAATACTGTACCATTAGTGTATTATAGCTGACAAAGGTCTAGCAAAAACCACAGAATGTTCCTGCAGACAGTTAATGGAGGATTACAATGCTGTGTTTACCAGAAATTAGGAAACAGATAAGGGGTCGGAAATGCAGTAATGCAGGGTGTTAATAGATGGTAATGGCATGTTGGCTGATGAATTAGGTGTAGAAACCATGGTGAGGGATAATGTGGTGGAAAAAATGAGTCGAAATCTAATAAAGATGATCGATGGAGATGGATAAAACCTTTTCATCACAATTACATTTCCAATATGGGTGGGACTAAACTGAACAAACTGTGGGAATTTAACTGGTAAACCACAACCTGGGAATCTGTCTAGTAAACCACATCAGTAAGAACTTCATGTACATGTACCTGTAAATGTTTTTAACACTGAGTTTTAAAGTGTTAAAGTTCAGCCTTTCTTTGTGAGACTTCCATATTGTGTAAATATGGAAACTGCATACTCACTGTTTTTTTTTTTAAAGCCTTGTCCCTTGTTGGACACAGAAGGCAAAAAATAGCCTACAGAAAGCAACAACAGCTACTGTGATTGAAATACAGTTATGACACCCTTGTTGTGTGTATCGTACGATCAAGCTGCTGCTCTCGAATCAGAGCTGCGCATGAGATCTAGAGTTCTCATTATCAGTGAATGAAACCAAAGGCTGAAGTGTTTCTGCTTGCATCTGAGTTAACATGTGAGTCATATGACTGAACGAATTACTATCTTAAAAGTAAACCCTGCAGTCCTGTCTATCTCGTTCCATGTGCAGTGAAAAAAATATAAAGATGCCATAATGTGCTCATCTAGCTGCTGTTTATGTTGCTGTCCCACAGGCACCTGATATATTCATGTCCTTGGCAGATGAGATGCTGCTTTTTTTCCCCTCATGTAAGTCTTGGGAATATGTTGTCATGGCAACAGGTTCAGAGCGCAAATGAAACTGATTAATGCTGCTCTTTCTCACGAGGTGCCAGAGAACGTGACAAACTTTGCCGGCGCTTTCTGTGTCATGTGACAATGTGGTTGCAGCATGTGAGTCATTTTTACTTCCACCGCATCTCATATCTCAGCGAAAGCCGTCAATTAACCGGAAATCCAATCATCAAGATAAAATGCCATCCAGTTGTCATCAAATCTTAGTTAACAGCCTATCTGCATTCCACAGAAATGAATGCGTATTAATGATAGCTTTTTGCACTTGATGGACTAAAATGGGTTAAATCATTGATAGATTTGTGTGTATAATGTAGAAACGGTACGGTGGTATCAGGCATCAATTCTATCCTGTCATGGATGTGCTCTGTTCTGAGTCGGAATAGTTGTTATGCACAGTGTGTTCATTTAGTTTTCACAGAAAATGCATTATCATTTTGAAATGTCAATCACAGATGAGTTTAGATGACTCATTGTTGATGCTTCAGTATTAATGCTTCTATACTGATTTGACCTCTTTTTTTTTTTTTTTTACTAAAAGCTTTGTTTGATTTATATAATTATGGGCCATTTTAACTAAACAATCGTTGTCCAGTTCAACGATCCAATAATTCTTACTATTGATTTAGTCTGACCTCATTTACAATTCACTTTTGCATTTCAATTCTATTTCAGTTTATGTCTAATCTCATGATCACATATTGTCCCTTGAACCATATTGGCATTTGATCTATTAGACACAGCAGTAAGCTTTTCTCTAGGTGTTACTTTACACCAGTAAGCGTTTCTGTCCAGTATTGTTAAGCTGTTTGTTATTCATGTGCTGGTCGATATACAGCACCTGCCTCCTTGTCCATGCGAGAGTAAATTGGCATGTTACCAAGACACAGCACCTCCCATCCACCACAAGTCACTC
The DNA here is from genome assembly GCA_028566695.1 of Bagroides melapterus. Classification (NCBI taxonomy): domain Eukaryota; kingdom Metazoa; phylum Chordata; class Actinopteri; order Siluriformes; family Bagridae; genus Bagroides; species Bagroides melapterus. The sequence goes on from JAOTRN010000036.1 coordinate 5,438,256, forward strand.
CATTTGTTTTGGGTTTTTCATGAACGGGTAGATTCATAAAAATATGACATACACCTAGCTGCTTTTCAGAATTTATTTTCTGTCTGTTAGAATGGCAGTATATTAGAAGAGTCTTGTAGAAGAGGTTTACTCTCCTATCACACTTTCTTCAACAACTGACATCATTAAATCCATTCATATTTCCGTAACAAGTGTGGAACAGACATCCTAATCACATACACTGTGTATAAACGTAGCTCTATAAAAGTTTGGGTCAATGCAAAAGAATACAGATTTCCTCCTGAGTGATCGTCCTTATTCCCTGGATGCCTCTGCCCCATCCACAGGGTAGAAGGGCACACTGAATGTTGTAAAGAGAATAAAAATAATGTAAATCATATGGCCTTTGGCTTTCACAGTCACCAGTTATCAAGCTAACTGAACACCTAGGGGAAACACTGGACCGACAGTGCTTTACATCACCATAATTAAAAGTTGAGGGGATACTTTTAAGGAATGATGCTTATCGCTCCGATACAGCTCAAACACTCATGTCTTGCCTTTTTATGGTGAGTTAAACCCTACCAAGACATTTTATGCTATTTTTGCCATTAATTTGTCATCTGTATATATTATTGTGACACTGAACTAAAATTTGCAATGGTCCAGTTATGAATAAAATAAGAAAAACTTGCAGAAGAAGGCAGATAGGAAGCTATGGTATGAAAGGTTATGATAAGGACGCTAGGAAGGCATAGGGTTTGGGTTGGGGTTAGCTTATGGGTAAAAATTAAACAATTCATTAGTGTTTATGCTTTATTTCACTTAAAACATACTGAAATATTCAAACATTTTACAGGTTTAATTTCCTACAACCTCAGAAGCACTTACTGTGCACGTTTCTATGATATTGTGTTTTCATTTTTATAATAATATAGCTGTTCACTCTAATGAGGTTTCAGACTGTAAAGGTACGTATGACGAATCAGGAATGGCATCGTAACATGGATTTTGACACAACTTACATGTAAAGGTAATGGTCAATCTGTTTTCATATATTTTTTTTTTATTCTTTTAATGTCTTAATCTTTCAGTATTTGTTTTTACCCAGTATTTTGCTGTAGAGAGAACTGACAGCTGCTCCCCCCCAGGTAGAGTCTGTTTTTGTACCTGTGGTGAGTGAAAATTCACGCATTATCACCTATGTCCTCGGTGGACCCTCACTTTCTTGAGCTCTGACCATTTTACTTGTTTCCCAGTGGGGATTAGAGAGTGTGCACTCAATCATTCACTGAACAGCAGAGTCACTCTCAAAGCAACCACTGAGCAGATCCAGTAAACAAACCAATTAACAAATGGAGCTTTCTTAGGACCATATAAAATAGGCAAACTGGTCCAAGCAAAATATGGGATCATTGTTTGATATGGGATCCAAAAATTACATACCATGGCTCCAGTCTTAGTAACGTACAGAACACATAAACTGCTCACTTTAAGTATGGACTTAGATAGAAATAGAGACTGTTTAAACCAAGGACTTATGACTTAAATACACTGTAGAGAGAGTTAGGACATGCACCTAAAATGTGAATGGAAGCCAAAACTGAAGGATGCACGGGCGGCCCAGGCTCATCAGATTGCTCTTTGTTGCCATAGCGACTACGGTGGAGGTTGAGGAAGCTCTGGAGAGGGGGAGACCCATCACTACAGAAATTACAAATAAACCAAATTGAGCAAAGAGCTGATCATAAATGCATTTTCCAGGTATAAAAAAAAACAGCTTGCATGGTTTATACTGAAATCCAATACAGATTTTGATACTGATAGAATAATCCAATACCGCAAATATGTAGATTTTGAACCACTTAAAGATATTAGTTTCACTTTAGTTAAAAAATAAATCATAGAAGTAAATATTAATCTGTACTTATAATAAATTATTAATAACAATAATTTCTTGAAATGTTTCTTGAACTTAAAATGTTCTGATTAAGTAAGAAAGCTAACCTTAATATTTCATTCTAAAGTACGAGATAAATAAGTGTTAAATAGAGATACATTTCAATACTTAAAATAGTCTTAATATTGGGGTAAAGCAAGAAAAGACAGACATTTTCCTAAAATCAATGGACTGATGGAGTAACACATTTTGTGCCAGGATTCATATTTATTTTAACGAACATTTTTTTCTCCATTTATCTTGTGACCATCTGCTTGGTTTCCTCGTTTCCATTTTCTTTCTCTTTCTTTCCCTCCTTCTTTTTTTTCTTCACTGCCTGTTTCACTCTGTGCATGATTATTAAGCTGTCTGCGGTGCCTGGTTTTCTGTTGCTAGCAGGCTCAGTTTAGTTCCGAGCAAGCGATCACATGTAGACATTGTTCCTGACTGAAAAAGAAGGTGCAGCTAGAAATAATGGGTGACTACAGTTAATTATTTGTCCTTAATGCCTTCTAACTAAACTAGTCATGTTTGTAGTCAGTGAGATGTATGTGGCAGCATGACGAAGTTTGAATAAAATATCAGGAATTTTTTTTACTCCATGAATACTGAACAGAGATCCTCCCTGGAGGGAACTTGGAGTGATTAGCATTAATTAGAGTGCAGCAGCCCAGGTCCTGTTAATTACTGGAGGAAGATAGGGAGGAGTTGCATTACTCCAGCATATGATTTCACTCACATTAACTGTTTGCAAGATACACATACATAACAAGGCTTTACCACATTATCTTTGTTATATGATATATTATATTGCCATACAGACAGAGGAAAATTGTACATAGATCCATTCTTTTATGAAGTTCATTTGTGGATGACTAAAGTTTTGACTGCACACGTACACATAATATCACACAAGGACCTTCATTTACTGCAAACAAAGACCTGCTCTATTCTACAGCCCACTCATAAACTATATTATGCATGCCTGCATGCCTACATAAACCTACACACCATATTTCACTACTTTTTCCCCTTCTCTTTGCCCTTTACTCGAAGCACAGTTAATAAAATGCAAAGCCGATCAGACAGACTCCTGTCCGCTTTCCAGAGCGACCCATGTTTCTCCCTAATCATGTCACCTCGCTCCCTCGTCTCCCCCAGTTCTGTCTCGGAGCAGTAAGTGGAGCAGGACATCCCTTTAAAAAGCATCAGGACAGTGCCTCTGGAGAAAAAGCAGCTGTTAATAGCCTTGGCAAAACTCAACTAAGAGGCATGATGTCAGACAACCAAACTGGGGCGTCATAGGGGCTAAAATGACTGATTCCTGGCTTTGTTAAAAGGTTATCACCTGGGGAAAAGCTTGAGTGGCTTTAAAGTGGGATAGAAATCTCCATGGAACAGTAACTTGAGAAGATTAAAGGTGCTAGTGTTATTTTCTCATTGTACATGCAAACACCACCACATACCATGTCACTTTCTGAACAGTCTTTAGAGGAAGGAAATAATCCAATTCTGTGAAAGTAAAATGAGTGTTAAGTTCAATCACAAGTTTTGAATTGCAGTTTTGCTGGGAGTGATATACTAAGAAGAGTTCACAGAATAGAATACACATGGTTCTTAAAATTAAGTATTTTTTTGAATGCTGGAAGCAAGCAGAAAGAAATAGAAAAGAGGATGTCCATGCAATGCACTCCCAGAATGTGTCTTCTCATGAAAACAAGAACATACTGGATTTATTTTTGAAATAAACTTTAGTGTGTGATGAGTATGCAACATGCACCATTCAGGCACTTGACTGGAACTGTTGCTATGTGTGTGTAGTCATGGTAACTCATTTCTGGCCTTATGGTCAAGAGAAAACAAATGAAGTAACATGATACCAGACTCAATTAGTCACACAGATGTTAGCAATAATTAAATGCATATATGCTACGTCATGCACAAATATTTGTCTTTGATCAATGCATGAAGTAAAACCAAAAGGGGATGGATCAATGCAGCTTAATACAAGGATTAAGTGTATAATCATAAATAGCTGTTCTTTTACATGGTCTCAGGGTTGCTGCATGACATTTTACCAGCAATGAGCTTTTGAAATGTTTTTTTTTTTTTGTATTGTAGGTGTGCAAATATTGGATTTGTGTAGGTGCTGTATACATTCCAACTACATGTGCAGGATAAGGAAGACTGATGACCTTAATCTGAAGGAGATATCCTGAATTCTAGTTATCATCAGCAATAGAAAAATAGCAATCATTCAGCGTGATTCTACATGAGCTCCAGTACATTCTTTTTGCAATATGAAAGACAATTGAAATAAGTCTTTCCTCCATAACTAGCAATAAGAACATTAAAGTCTGTCCTCTGTAGGTTGGGAAAGTTTTTCTTTTCCATGTGTCAAATTCAATGGGAGCAGCGCTGTCCCAATTATGTGGTGGCAAAATGCAGTCTGTGGTGCGGAAAAACGTGTTCAAAGACTACCCAATTAGCAGAGCTGACTCTCAGCTGACTTCAGAGCAGCTGAGGAGTACACTTTTGTCTAAAGATTTACTCTCCCATTATATTTGGCTCTCATGGGATGCTAGACTCCCAGATTTTAAATTCTTGGTGAGAGGCACATATCATTTGTTAAAATTTGACAGTGTTTCTTCGGGGTTTGTAGAAAGTGAACCTGATTTTTAGGTTAACGTAATTGCTTTAGGTTGTTATTAGGCTGCTTAAATGCTTAAAATTTAGTTTCATATTGTATCCTGTAATGTAATTTATTACTCATTAATAATCTATTACGTGTATGATAAAGTAATGTAATGTAAAATATTCTAAGTAAAACAGGCTCACAAAGGGAATGGGTTTGTGTCATAATTACCTCGTGTGTTGTAGGGATCTTTGAAAGAGCATCTCCCATGGTGTTACCATTTGGGACAGCACGTTGTGATTTCTCACGTGGCTGTTTGGATCCCTTGATGCTGGTTTGTATGAAGTCTACAGTGAATAGTTAGGAAACATCCATCTAGGAACATTGCATGTAAGAACATGCTGATGTTTGTGTACATTTGGACATCCTCCATGATGAAAAGTGTTGTAATTAAGGGTTAGGGTTAGGATTAAGCATTAGACATAAAATGATTTAACTCCCAAATATAGTAATAGAAGACTGTAAGATGACGCACATGCCACAATATTGGCTATGGCCGAGTAGGTGAGGATGGCAGAAAGGTCCCTGCTGATCAACAGTGGGTGTGGAGGTGTAGCACATGGACAAAGCAACTGGTCAACACTGGTCTATGCCAGATCTCCGGGGCTTTGGGCATGAAAGCAAAGATCATGTGATAGTGGTGTCCTACATTGCCATGGACCTGCTACAGGTCTCATTTAAGATGTGTAGAGAAGAGCCTGTTTCTAAACAGATTTTAAAATAATTTATTTTTAAAATGGTTGTAGTCTATCAAAAGCGGCTTTCAGTTATCTGAATTTTTGATTTGCATCTGTGTATATGCATATACAACCTGTCCATTTCACATTCACAGTTTTTATCTACTCAGACTTATATTATAAATACTGTATGTGAAGTTATGATTTTAATTTTAATTTAAAATGGCACATGGTACATGTCAGTTTCTGCAAAATACTGTAGAAATTTTCTTTTACATGTTTACACTACAATTTTAAATGTTCAATTCTATTCCTTATTCTAAGGATATTTCAGACACTTTTGTACAGTTTTTATACTGAAATTAGCATTAAATAATGTTTTGTTTCAGTTCCTGTTACTGTGTTGATTAAACAATAAAGAAATGTTAATGAGTAAACATCAAAGGTTTTTTTAGTAAAGCTACAATTTTGTGCATAATAAATTTAATGAATTTGAAAAAAAGTTTTTAAAAAATTTGAATACAAAAAAAAATAATTTTAATTTCAATTAACATTAATTTTTCAATAAATTAGGTTTTTGCTTGTTTAGTTTACTAGAAATTATTCACATTTCTTGGATCATCGTGTCACATAGCCATCACATTTCTGTATATGGTATTAGAATTGCCTAGTATTGTAGGTGTGCTAATACTGGATTTGTGTAGGTGCTGTGTACATTCCAAAAATACAAGAATAAGTAAGCCCATCGGCAGTACAGTACGATGTAGAAGAGATGATAACCCTGAAGTTCGCTCAAACAGCACTACTGTTTATCCTAAATGTGAGGCAGACATTAATAAGGTCACTGTGTTTCACCAAATCAAAAATTGACAGCTACAGTATGTGTAGAAAACAATGACTCAGTGGAGACGAGGCGTATTGAAGCGTACTCAAGAAATATTTTCTCTCTGGACTGTCAAACTGCCTATGTAATGCACTACCTAGTTTGTGTTGTTAAAGCATTTTAGCATACAAGAATGTTGTGTTAATGCTAAACTCTGGCATTAGCCAAGTCATTTAGCTAGCATGATATGTTTAATGTAAAAGATAAGGTTAGTGAGGTAAGATAAGACTTACAGGTCTAATTTTACAATTAGCATTATCTATGTTGCTAATGTTGTCACTTCAGAGGTATGATTTCGTTCCCTAAACAGACGTACTTGTGAGTTGGCTACTTTAAAATTATCTATAGGTGTGAATGTTTCAGTTATGCATTATGCCCTGAGATGGACTGGCATCCCATCAGGTGTGTATTCCCTCCTCGTGCTCAGTGATCTTGGGATAGGCTCTGGGTCCACCCTGTCTGGACTGGAATAAAGCTCTTGCTGTATGTGAATTTAGCTTTTCTACCCTTCAGGGTATAAGGTGGATTTTCATTTACATGAGGAGGATTTCACAGATCAGTCAATCCCCTGTTGTCAAGGACCGTGTTCAAAAAACAAGCTTGGAAATGTCCAGAACTTAATCAGTTTATGAACAATTACTAATTCTGCAATAATCACAGTGGTGAGCATGTAGCTGTGTAGCGTGGACAACTCATGCTGTGACTTGAACCACATGATTTTCACATCTCCCCCATTGGCAGCCATAAAGATCCTTCATGGATGCCAGGATATCATGTTTGCCCACAAGTGTTTTTTAACTTGCATTCAGTACAGTCTCCCACACACACACACACACACACACACACACACACACACAGGAGCAGTAGTATAAAGCAGTGTACTATAGTAGTATAATAGTATAAAGCAGTAATATAAACAGATGAGACTGGACCGTGTGTCAAAACAAAAAAAATTATGCCAGAACCAGACTTAACAAATGTTGCTTATTTCTCGTAAGTAAGGGAGTCAAAGTAATCAAAGGAAATGTTCCTGAATATAATATGCTGATAGGGTGCATTTAGACTGCCTGTGGTAACATTTTCAGGCCACAGTAACCACAGGTATCGATGCTGCAGTTGTTTTTCCTTTGTAACTCCTTGTATATACAGCATTCATCACTGCTACTACACGTTTTGAGACTGCTTTCGATGCCAATTCGCTCAAAGTCCTCTTGCAAATGCATGCAGTTTAGATGTGTGGATTCAGTATGAGGCATTCATATAATCATATGTAAAGTGCTGTTGGACGCATCCAGTTGAACAATGGCTTTTAGTGAGTTTACCTGTTAAAGAATTGAATAATTTAGATGAATGCACACACTTTGAGGGTATTGTAAAACTGTAGGGCATTTTGGAGAGGTCGGCTTTATTCGAGTTTGTCCGTAACTCTTCACACACATGCATATATAAGTGGGTAGTAAGAGAAAAGGAATGGTGTGGCTGTGAAACAGGAAACTGCTGCCACTGGGTACAGATATATGTTAAAATCTCTTCTCTGTTATACTGAGCAAATTATATGCCATAAAGGGAGTATTGTGTTGCTCTACATTAAGCTTTTTTTAATTTAACATATAGATACCAATGAACGCACACTCAAACATCAATCTAACTCAATCACCCCATTGTCATGCCCCTCCAATAAAAATCATGAACTTTGACATTTCTTAAAGGGCACCGGTGGTCTCCAGTGGCTGAATATCTGAACCTTAGTCCACAGACATTGGCTTATGTTTGGTGGATCCCCATTGAGTCAGGCTGATGGAGTATTAATGCTGAAGGTCATGCCTAAAAGGTCAGGCGTAAAAGTCCACCTTTTCGGGGCATGGTCAGTAGTGTTCACAGCCTTGGTGCTTTGATGTTGTCAGGCTCTTTTCAGTCACTCTAAAACACACAGAAAAGCAGACAGAATCTGAAATGTGGGTGCAAGGCAGCACTGGGTTACATAAGAGAACGTGACAGGCTTTTATCTTCAGGATGCTTCCTAGGTAGAACAAGAGAAAGAGGTAGAGACAGAGAGAGGTGATGTAAGGGGGAGGGGGAGGCTGCCATGCTATTTTTGAGATACTTGATCAAGGCTCTTCCCTTTCTCTCTCTCTCTCTCTCTCTCTCTCTCTCTCTCTCTCTCTCTGCAGTTTTTGCAATATTACAGAGAAGCTTAAGAACAGAAACCAGTTAACTCTGTGCATTAGTGACCAGTCAGCTATTTTTGCTCTGTTGGGGCCATTTTGAAAATACCCAATTGTCCTATATTGCATTTTTGCTCCCACCCTTCATTTTACAGCATGCAATTATGGTTTTAGTGCTAACACACGGGAAGCTGTTGCACCTATCACATTTATTATACCAGTATTGATGCAGATACTCTTTGTGTATCACTACCATTGATCACAATGCTTAAAGCCTGTATCTTAAGTGGATGGAATTATAGAAGGTACACATGAGTGCAGTGCTAATCATCTGCTTGTAAAAAAAAAAAAAAGACAATCCATAAATGCATTAGGTCTTGTTTTTCTCAAATACAATGAACTCTGTTCATCAGAATCAGCATGAAACAGCTTAAAATGTTAGTAATCAATAACCCCATTCTATCCAGGGGTTAGGTCATCTGTCTAAAGCCTGGCTGGTAGTTAAACCACAAGGGGTTAAATCCAAGTATATATAAAATTACATATAACAATTGGGGTGATAAACATTGAAAATGTGTGATACATTGTACCATGAAAGTGATCATATTGCCGAGTACTGTACTGTATTGTATTTCATTTCTAATAGAGCAATAGGGAAAATAATTTTCTTGATGTTTTTTAGTGTTGCTAAACAATGCATTTGGGAGTGAAAATGCATTTGAGTGTTAATTAAACACATTTGGTATTTCATCATCTTTCATGTTAATCAGATCATATTGAGGCTGCTAGTCTTGACTGTATTTTCTGTGTTCATCAGGAACTCCGTAATTCTTTGATGCAGAGTTAAGGACTTTGACTTATGAGTCAGACTTGAATTTAACTGAATCACAACATGACTAGAACTCTAGACAAAAGAAATGTCTTCTTGAGCAACACATGAATAAAAACGAATAAATTACGATCGCTCACACTAAAGCAATAAATAAATTGAACTGTTTCAGTTTAATCGGTGATCCAGTGGTGGTCCATTCCTTGGGTTTTTCTATCTTTTGGATGTAGATTGTAGCTTTTAATACTAGAATCAACTATTTTAAATAATCTATTTTATGTATAATGTGTATCTTATAAAAAAGACATGCATAAAAGATATCAAAGACAAAAAAATATTGGTTATTTCATCCTTATATATATATATATATATACCCCTTGTTGTAATTCTCCCGCAATCATTCACAATTGCCTGGTATCTATCTACATCTCAAAAATCACACCAAAAGACGTAAAACTGTCCTAAAGATTTTACCCAATGAAAAACAGAGCCCCATTTTTACATGTTTCTTATTCTTTGTGTGAAATTTTTTTTTATCATTGCCTGGTATGACCATTATATGCAACACAATCCCTATAATCCTAGTCTTTGCTATTATACC
>JAOTRN010000036.1:5552831-5571329 GCA_028566695.1 Bagroides melapterus
TAATATAATAGATTATTTAATTTGATTATATTCTTTAGTATTTCTGAGTACAAGTAGTCTACAGAAACAATTATTGCTAAACCTCTTGATTTTCTTTGTGTTTGAGGAAGGAGCTTCACATCACTAAATGACAGGATCCTTGATGATGATTGCATGTTGAACATTCAGAACAACTAAAGCTAAGACAGCAGCTTTCATTTAGAGCACTTAAAAAGTCATCTTCCCTTTGCTTTCATCAAGCTGCTCTATCACACCCAAGCGTCTCAGAAATGCCAGTGGTTTGTTTCTATTTCGAGAAAGTGAAATGGCAGATTTTCAGCACCATACACACACAGACAAGCAGTTTATTTTTCATCACTGTACCCTAAATAAATAAGACGAATGATTCATATAATGTTCAACCAATATTAGAACCAACTCACAGACAGACTCTCGGATGCCAGACGCTCCACATATACAGATTTAAAAAAGAATAAATCTGTTCATGGTTTTCTTAAGATGTTTATTTCTCATTTTGGAATTTTCCACTTTTGGTTCTTTGTAAATTAACAAGTTCCTTTATGTTTTCTGGCTCTGGAAAGGCTTCAGGATGGAGGGCTTTTCGCAACAAGATAAACAGCACTATTTTTTGGTCTAATTAAGTTAAAGAGAGAGAGAGAGAGAGAGAGAGAGAGAGAGAAAACCAATTGATTAAGGACATGGTAATACACAAATAATAGCAGAACCTGTGGAATGTCAAACCTATGACACGTGGTTCATAAATTAATAAATAAGTGTTTGATTTGCATATTGTTGTAGTATCCAGAAAATACTTTTCATCTGAAATTCATCAACTTTGGCATGGTTATAGTAACGTCATATTGCTTCATGTTGGGCTTCATAGCATTACTTCTTTGATTATTTCCCATAACAGCACACCCTTGTTTGCTTACTTCGTTATGTAAAAAAATCTAATTCAATTTTATTTGTATAGGACTTTTAACCGGACATTATCTCAAAGCAGCTTTACAGAACTTGAAGATAATAAAAAGAGTTCAATATTATACTAGTAAAACAGAAATTAAAAAATTCAAGGTTAATGTCTGTATTTATCCCCATTGAGCAAGTCTGAGGTGAATGAGGTGACTGTGGCAAGGAAAAACTCCCTTAGATGGAAAAGGAAGAAACCTTGAGAGGAACCAGACTCAAAAGTGAACCTCATTCTCATTTGAGTGACACCTGAGGGTGTGAGTTAAAAATATACAGTCCGATAATTGTGTGTTAGTTACAAGGTTGTTGTCCTCAAAGACCACATGGAGTTAGTATCTCCTCTTTGAATGCCCAAAAGTTCCATGAAGCGGACTTCAACTGGAACAGGTATATCTGTTCTCATCTCAATGAAAGTCTGAAAACTTCATGAAGTGGAACACAACTGTAGCTGGAACGATATACGAGTTGTATAAATAGTTGTGATGTTTAGATGTAGGTTTAAGGGCAGGGTTGCTTCAATGAAATGAAATTATGTACCATCTACAGTAGCTTGTTCTTGTTTTGTGAAAAAGGACCCACAGATACTTGAGCTAGAACTCTCAGTCTAGTAATTATATGTAAAGTTATTCAAGAAAATTACCAGAAAGATGAACCCCTCTTTCAAGATGCAACATAATGGGAAGATTTAAAAGGCAGTACAGATTAGCAACGTAAATAAATAAGATCATTCACCAAACTTCAAATGAGCTGTTTACCCTAATTCAAACTGTAATGGATAACACACACACACTCACACACAGGAATTATATCAAGACTGACCTGAAGTAATGCATTCTAAACAATCATAGAGTAAAAACACTTTTATTTCCGAGCTGAATGGAAGGAATGTTTATATCTGATTTGTTCCATCTGTATCCAATCCTGACTCAAGGCAACGCACAATATCTTGGTTGATCTATTCAGAAACCTGGTTTTATTATGATGTTGATGGTCAAAATCAAAACTATTGGAATGCTTGTATTTTCAGTTATAAACTGAAACATAAGCCTGTCTTTCTTTCCATAAAGTTCGCTTGTAGCGACCGATTTCACTTTTGCACAATGCATTAATGGCCCTGAAATTAGTTTTTCCTCCATTTGTCCATCTCAATGGCTGTTCCATTTCGTTGTGTGTAATGATTTTTCCATGGCTTTTCCATGTGAGGAGCTGCTTTGTTTTTAGTTGTTTCTCTGCTAACATGGCATGTCATACTTAATTCCTTAACACTATCACTCCGGATGAAGGCGTTTGCCAAACACCATAAATGTAAGATGATTTTACACAATACATCATTCATCTTCACTAAGTGCTGCATCCTGGTCATTAGTCTATCGCAAGACACCATGGACACACAGTCACACAGTTTAGGTGAGAGATGTTGAATTCTGGCCTTTCTGGAAATGAAATGATCCCATGCTCAACATTAAGGAATACAATAAAAAGAAGGGATATAGGAGATGCTGGGATGGAGTGGAAGAAATGGCTAATGTAGTGGTGCTACTCTGGTAACTATCACAACATCAGGCAAGTTACACAACAGAATTTAGAGACATAACTCATGGTTCAAAAATCTCCCCGTCTCCGCTTGCAAAGTATCAAGAAATCCAAAACAAATGATAAATTAGTTCAGAACCTTCAATTAAAATTAGTCTTTTTTTCTCAGAAGATGGAAGGAAACAACCAACGGTGAAGAGCTGGGTTGTGTCTGTCAGTGTTTCCACTGGATATTGGATTTATGTATTGAAGGAGAGAGATGTGAGAGACATTGAGGACATGTGTCTAGATTTTTAAATATTTTTTGCTACCTTCCAACATTCAGAGGTCTGAGAAGCCATAAAGAGGAGTAGCTAGAAATCAATCACCATCCACTGTAGGAGCAGAGAAAGTACCTCTTATGCCCATAGAGGCTCAAAATGCTGACCAGCAACTGCAAACAATTAAGCGCATTGCCTCAGATTTACCTCCGGTGAGATGCTGATGAGAAGGACAGAATTTGGGGTCCTCTGCCAGACCAGACCCTTAGAGACTAGATAATACTGAAAAATAGGAGTGGACCATGCAGAAAGAAATTCATTTGTCAACTTCATTAGGGAGTTTGAGACTGTAAGCTTACAATGCAAAGCTTATGATATATCACACGCTAGGGCAAGGATCCAACTGGAATGGAAACTTTAGTTTAAGTCTGGGAAATACACCAGCAGGGGGATGAAATTCCAGTGCTGTGGACTCAAGTCACATGACGTGGAAAGTCTTGTGATACATTTTTCACAATCAAAAATTACTAATCCACTAATCCATTAACAATCCATTGTATAAAAGTGTGCAATGCATCAGTTCCTTTTCCAACAAACAATAATTTCCAACAAATCCAATGTGATCATTCATACCATCACTGCAGATATCAGCTTCATCTCAACTCTGTCCCAATACTGATTCATTACGAAATACCTGTAGAAAATAAATAAATAAATAAATAAAATACAGCTTAATCGGTAATTAATCTTCACCAATTGATTTTTTTGCACTTTTTCAAACTTTTGCAAATGAGAAAACTGTGTGTGTGTGTTTCTGTGTGTGTCTGTATGTAATATTTGTATATTAGGTTAGAAATTAACTTATAGTCTAGAATAGTCTAGAATTTTTTTGTTATGAAAAAGTGAAAAAAAATAGCTAAATATCATACAATGTGATTTCATAAATTTTCTCAATAATTAGTATGGCTTATACAGTAATTAACAATAAATTAACAGATATATCAGAAAACAAGGTTTCAGGGATGTACAACATGAGTTGAAAGTGCAAATTGGATGGAGTTTACACCTTCTTTAAAGGTGTTAGGTTACAAAAAATAATAATGTCTCTTAGAAGTGTCCTAATATTTAAAGCTACAGTCACATCCTTTGATAATTCTACCTCCCTGAATCCCCTGCTGAATGCCATGACCCATCTTACTTACCACACTCCCCTGCACCTCATTTCATCACCGCTTCACCTGAATTGTTTAATTCAAGTCTTGTTTGTCATACAACTTCATAGATCATCATAGATATGCAGCCAAATTCTAGCAGCTTGTAGATGTGAAGTTAAGGAATACTTGATTAAAGAAAATCATACTGTAGTCTAATCATTAATGCATCCCTCATGTCCTGTTAACCTCACACGCAACCTCTTAAACATCATCCACTTATTTATGATGCTAATCTTAATCTGTAATGTATGTGTTATGTATTATTATGTGTTTTACACCAGAGGTATAGTGTTTCTTGGTCATCTTCTTGAAAGTGTTTTATTTATTATTTTTTAAATATACTGTCTCTAAGCATGTGTGTTCACTGACTGCACTTAATGTATTTTTTGACTACTGCAGCATTGACAGTTCTTTACATAAACTTCTTTATCTGCATTTGTTTATTGTGGCTTATCATGTTCCTAACCTTTAACATTAATAAGCATTGAAACAATTTCACCCCGTCTGCTACAAACTTTAACGCTTTTAACGCATGCCTAACCTCACTCTTTCTCTGAGTCAAAAATGTTTAAATAAGCTAAAAATACTTTTACAAAAAGAATGAAGGACCTCGAGAAGGTCTCATTTTCCACATGAAGGAATCCAGATGTACTGTAAAAGCTGGAGTGACCGTAAACACTAGAATAGGGCCTGACCTACAGGTTGCTGTGCTTCTGAAAACAGTGGTGTGTTCATTCTGTCTGGTTTTCCTTAGGCCTGCCTGCAAATTAGCTTTTCAAATCTATGCTAGATCATAAAAACACACATTGTTGGCAGGGCCACTGTCAGCTCCCCTCTGCAGCTCTCCTGTGGTTGAAGTTTGGAAGTCATCATAGCACGGGAGCTGATCAGAAACCACATAGTCATGTCTCCCCAGGCAACAGCGTTCAGATCCATGCTAACACATTGAGCGCTAACCCAGATTTAGTCCATTTCCTACAACACTAGCACGAAAAATGGCAACCGAGGTCAATCATTTCAATGTGTTGCATTGACATTTTAGAGTGAAGTGTCAAAGCCAAGCTGGGTTGATTTTTCCATATTTTCTTTATGTCTGCAAAGTTTTTCCAAGTTCCAATTGAAAATGATTTATATTGTGAGATATAAGTAGGGGTCCATGTTACCAAAGGATACTGTTACCCACATACTCCAAGGGCTGATGTTTGACCCATAAACTTGAATAACTGGGAAAAACCATGTTTCAGGGAATCCACAAAGCAGAGTGCTTTCTGAACCCATTCTAAGACTATATATTAATACCGTTGTACCATTTTAATGCAAACCTAACCAACACTATTTTATGTGACAGTAAGATCACTCTGCTGCTACATTTCTATCAGAGAGAACTTTCTCAGCTTTGGGCATATTTCATAATAAATGTGATTAAAAAAACCTCTCAAGGTTTTGTGTGGATTTGTTGCCATGGAAACCGTGTGATGAAACGAAATTAAGGTCAGTTTATGGGATGATTTGTGGCTGAATAAACACACTTCTAATGTTATCCCTCAGAGCGTCATACTCCAGCTTCACCCAGTAAGAAGACACTCCAGAAAACCACAACAGAATGCAAAGAATGGAAGCTGTTTATTCAGCGTTGTGTTCGCTCCATCTAAATGTGCAGTATCTGGAAAAAAGTACTCTATAAAATGTGCAGAAACTTTAAACTGGAATAGGCATCATGCTATCGTTTTCAGTAAGTTATTTTTTCCCTGTTATAATTCTCTGAATGTTCCTCATAAGTCCGTCATCAGTTTGTCATTTTTTTTTGGTTGAGGTCCTCGCTTCACCACATGATCAGGACACGATATCTTGCATCAGCAGATGAGAATTGTCAAGGTAGATATGCTAAAGTGTTTTAGACTGTGAAGTTGACTGCTTGTTTAAGAGGGAAGGAATTTTGTGGTTTTCACTTAGTTCTTCAGATGTGTCATATTATATTTCAAGCGCAGTGTCTGGGAGTCTGGGAACGCTAATATAGAATTAACACCCTGAAAATGAAATACCTTCCTGTTATGGGCTAGAAACTGTGATTTCAGAAGCATTAGAGTTATGCCATGGAAATAAATTATCTTGATTATATGGCAGATTCGTAAAGGAAACAACAAATAAACCAATAAAAAACATTAAAAGTAGTAAGCAATATAATTAATGTACAGATTATTCATATTACAGCACTTTTGAGTTCTCAAATCTGATTGGTCACATGGTTGTAATGACTTTGGGACTATTTCACTCCATTCCACTAGAGGCAAGGGATTCTTTTTTATGTGGCAGGTGTCATGTCTTTTATTTTGAAATTTGTTCTTGACCCTTTGTGTCTTGCTTCCCCTTTGCACCTGTTCCTTGTTATCTCTTCACCGATTGTTAATCTGTTCTCCCCAGTCATTGGTTCCCATTATTTAACTCCCTGTGTTACAGGATGTGTTTCCCATGTCCATGGTTGGTTGTTGGCCTTTGTTAGGCTGTTTGTCCATGATTCTTGTTTTGCCGTTAATTAATTGTTAAGTATTATACTTTGTTCATGTATCTGGTGGAATAAAAACCTCAACTGCATTTGGATCCTCTCTCATGATTGTTAACATGAACATTACAAAGGTGTTGATTACTTTTCTATAACTGTGGCTCTGACAGTAGAGCCAATTGTACTATAAATAACGGAAGGAAAGAAAGAAAGAAGAAGAAAAAAGGTTAATATGATCATGCTTTTTTTTACAAGGAGATACTTATTTCATATTGATGGGTTTGGCTAGGGATAATGATGAGTGATATAGCCACATCATTCCAAGCATTTTACACAGATGAGTCTTGGAATTTGCAAAGCAACATGGCAATGGTTTAGACATGTCATAGACATGAAGCGGCTCTACATCTTCTCTAGGAAATCTTTCCACTTCTGTTCTCTCACTCTGTGCCCCCCACTCTCTCTGTGAGGTCATATTCTCATACCGCTGCTAGCAGATGACCTTGGATCCTGGCTTTTCATATGGAAGTTATTTTGACACATATCACCTACCTTAACATTACTGAAGTACTAAGTACTGCCTCAGTATTTCCTATTGGCCTACAACACCAAAAAATGACAAGACAACTTGAAAGGTCAAAGTGTTGCCTTGGCCTCAAAATTCCATACATCTAAAACCAATCAAGCATTTAAAGTCTTATACATGGAGGCTCTAACTGACAATTTAAAGAAAATGATTACATCCTAGTTCCAGGTAATACAGCACTTCAGAGGTCTTATGAAGATCATGTTTGTGTTGGTGGTACTTAATATTTGTCAGGTTGTTTCAGTGTTGGCTGATTAGTGTAGTTAGCAGCAGGTCAGATGACATTTAAACCTAGCCAAACGGTGCAGTTGTTCATTCTTGGAGTTGTCGGACATCAGGATCTACCTAAATCAAAATCCATCACATCAAGATTCTCCCAACTATTATCGAAAAATGTTCTGGTAACTCCGCCCCTCCTCAATTCCACATAAATGAACTCCCACATGTTACCGAATACGTCGAGTCAGTGAACACCACCAGAATAGCAGAAGTGTAGAAGCAGTTTGTACAGACATTAAGCCTGCCCCAATGCTATCTATCACTAACCTTTGGATTTTTCTTTTTTATATAAAAATGTATGTGTTATATATGTGATTGTTACTTGTAAATGCATGAATTTGTGAGAAAATGCAAGACCACGTGACAAATTTATTAAAAGACCATCACACTAAGGTTGAATTTTGATCTACAAGAAGGTAAGGTCATGTTAAAGAAAACACTGTGTGAGTTTTACAGATAGAGAAGGACTGGCATATTCCCACAAAAATCTGGACACACACACACTGTATTTTTTACTAGTCTGAGGTTCCTTTCAGGACACCAGTTTTGTCAGGTTTGGCTACGTCTGGACAGTTAAGTGATTTCACTCTGTATTTTTAAAAATTATTCTATTCCATTTTCACATTTTCTGGAAACTCACACTGTACTTGGATGGCATCTTCTGACAAGCTCAAAACTCAGTAACATCTACACTGACTTAATGCTTTCTGATGGATAAGCTATTGGATTACGCAGACAATTCCACGTTTCTCTAATAAAATTCCATCCTTGTATTCACAGGATCTCAAACCTCACCATACGAAAGAACGTTCAAAAGTTCAGCGGTGGTGAAAGAGTGGATATTTAAAGTCTGTCTTTCTTACTCAGTTTCTTGGCGCACTGCTGCAGGAATTTAAGCTTTTAGGAAGTTTACTTTATCGTGACAAAATACTACACACATAAAATATTAGCAGCTTCTGTTGTTTTGTATCCGATAATCTTGCTTGGAATTTAAAAACCAGGATAAATTATTAAAAGCATCCGGTTTGTGTTAGGATTTGACACCAAATATAGCAATCATTTAATAATGGCTATTTATATGTTTGTAAAAAACAAAAGTTCTTATTATTCATCGTGGAATGGATGCAAATGTGAGGTTTTATCAGAAAGTGAAAGTAAATCTGTAATGCAAGTACAGGTTGAGGTCAAAGGTCAAACTATACTGAGGCAGTTATCTGTCAAGGATCAATATCATCGCTAGTAAAATGGATATATGGATCATGTTACTGGTCATGTGACACTTTTTGCCATTTGCTGTCATAATGAAAATCTTGTTAAATAGAGTTTGTTGTTTATTTGGTGGATGCAGACACTGACATTACAAAAATAGAAAAAAAAATCTTGCTGCTATTTTCATTTAAGGCAAACTTGTTTTATTGTGCCAACACCTAATGCCATGTTCTAATTCTCTTGTACAGTGGATACAAATATTTACAGCCCCATGACCAAAACCTGGATATAATTTAGAGCCCTGTAGAGTCAGGGATTTAAGGGAGTTGTAGATTTGTAAGTATTTCTGCTATACCTAGCCTACTAGGAGCAATATATTCATAGAAAATTGTTTTTTAATAAATATTTTTAAAATATCTATATTGTGACAATAAAATAATTTTAGCACAAATTAATATTTACACTTATGTCGGATATGTCAATTCCATTTGCCAGCAGAATTAAACACCAGTGTGTACTAGAAAAATGGTTAAATATTCCTTTATTTCACCTTTACAAATCAGAAGCCTTCCATGATGATAAAAATTAAAAATATACCTACAGCAACAAGACAACAATCTATAAAACAGGGTAGTTGCTATGTAGTTGCACGTGTTGCTATGACCCCCTCATTCTTCAGACCAGTTTTCAAGAAATCAAACCTCTGCGTTCAATCTGATTTGTGTTATCTGTCCATAGAACCTTAACAAACTCAGATAAATGAACATTGCCATGTAATAAAAACTTTAAATATTGGTAATGATGATATTAATAATTTATTTTGTACATTGTAATTACCATAAACTGTAATAATACAAACATTCCTTGTGAAATAGCCAGAAGTTTGTGGTGCTGTAACATTGATACGCAATATAAAACCAGAGTAGCTGCTTGCTGGGCAGCAACTGCAGCCGTGGTTGTTTTTCTAAATTTGGTAAATTTGGTGGGGTGGTGAATCTTTTTTTAGTGTACTTCTAACAAATCGCCTCCTCCGAGGAGACGTTATTCGTCTACTTCTTCAAACCGAAATGTTACCATAGTGGTAATGTTGTGTTTGTTTTTGTAACAAGGCCTTAATCCATGATTTTATTTTAATGGATGCTCACGAAAACAATGTGGTTGTTTGCAGAGGAGTTAAAAGTATAATTCTTCAGTGATGTCACATCTGCTCAGCATATATTTACTTTGACCAGAGATATATACGTAATGTATAGATGTTATTTTAGTTTCCATAACTCATTCCAACAGTTAGGTATCGACGATAAACATGACAACACTTTTACAGCACACGTGAAAAGTTTGTATTCTTGCTTAAAGTGTTTTCTTGTGAGAAATGATTTGCTGTAAAAAAAAAAAAAAAACTTTGGTAGCCTGTAAAATAAATTCTGCAGATCAGCTCTGGACTGATTTATTTCAAGAAAATGATTTCAAAGTATTTTGTCTATTTATTTAAAGACATTGAGTTTTCTATTCTTGGACTTCCCAGAAACAGAAGACGTTTGATCCAAGTCAAAATTATTTCTAGATTTTGTGAGTTATTGAGGTTCTGACCAAACCGAATTAATTTAGTTAAACAGCCTATTAACAATGTGAACTAAACAATAAGCATAAAAAACTTTTTATAACGGTGGAATTGGCTTTCCTGTAACCGTCTGGCTATGCTTATAGCCATCCTCACTCGTCTGTTCTCTGCTCCGTAACCCAAAGAGTTTCTGGACCCCACTATGAAAACCACTGAATGAATAATGATATAGAGAATATTACATGACAGAGTATTTGTTTAATCTGAGTCAATAACTTGAAGTAAAGACTGTTTGGAGCAAATGATGGTTATTTTCTTCAGTGCAACTTGTTGAATACTTATAGAACATGTAAAAAAAAAAAGGAAAATCAAACGCATTAAGAGAATCGAATGTGTTTGGCTGAAATAGTGATGACCTGGACATTTTGTAATATCATAATTACGTTATGATTCAACATGTCTCATTGTTGTCTCTCTTTGAGAGGGACATTAAATATTTTACACGGTTTTAATATCATGAGGTTTGACTGTACACATTGCCTTCAGATTTTGCAGCAAAGCCTGATCATCAGCGCAGCAATAAATATCAAGAAGAGACAACAAACATAAATAATGTCGGTGGAATGAGAGCAGGAGACCGAGGGTAGAGAATACGTGTGCCGTTAGAAAAACGTCTCATAATGGTGAAGCAGTCTGAAATATATAGAAAAAAATGGTGAAGCCTGAAAAGTGAGTCATTGCTACTTTTCCAGATATCTGGCAGTAGAAGGGCACTGGCAGAGAGAGCCAGTAGCAACACTGAGAGATGGAGTAATGTGGAAACTGAAACCGCATACACCGCAGAGAGACTGCAGCACACAGTTCACACCACGCAATACACACATAATGTGCATTGAACACAAGCACAGAGGCATCCAATGCAAACGCATGCATGAGCCTTTGGACTACATGTTTCCCCTCAACACTCACATCACTTTCTCGAATTATTTCCAAAGGCAAACAATTCTGCACCTATAATATCACCGGATGTGCGCTGAGTAGAACGGTTCTGAGAACACAGTCCCTTGTTAGCATTGAAAGAAAAACAATGTGCTTGTGGTCGGAAACTGCTCTTCCTAACGTGCATAAAATCAATCAGAGCAGAGCTGCACGCTCAGCTTGTCCTTCCTGACCTCTTTACCAGCCTCTGAGCTCAGATCGCTTCGTCCTGTAAGCTTGTAATATGGTCCAGAGTAAATGTCTAGAGAAAGCAAGAACGCATGGTCTTGTTTCACATAGCTTCCGGTTTGGATCATATGGAATGGAATGGGAAAATGTAAGAAGTAGGAGGAAAAATCTTTTTTTTTTTTTTTTGTTCTGCAAGTTTGTCTTGTTTTTTTGCGTCGTGACCATGGAAAACCAGAACTCCGTCATTTCCAGCATGTAATTATTAGGTTCAGGGAGCCGTTCGTGCAATTATTTATTTCGTGGTTGACCGCATAAACGCCAAGCTGAGCTCTTGTGTGCAGTGTCTGTACATGTTCTCCGCATGATAGCCTATCCGGGAGTTAAAGAAGCACTTCTTGAGGTTGAGGAAGAAAAAAAAGCTGAGTGTTTTCAGGTGCTTCAATTCTCGCCAAGGCCTTAATGATCTAGTTATGGCTTTTGGTAGAGGTTTGGATCCTCATTCATCTTCCCTAAATTAGTATTGTCTTCCTATTACATCATGGTGCTGACTGATTGGCAACTTTAACAATGTTTAAACAATTAAAAGACTATGATTAGAGTCAACGATTTAAAGTAAAATTCAAGCGTTCAAACTGTGTTTAATGTATTGTGGTATTATTTTTCTTCTTGTCAGTGTTTTGGATGAATTCCCTATATGTCATTGGATTGCGTTTTTTTCTGGCATTACAATAAACAATTACAACATAATGCACAAATTTACAGAGAACCACTGGGACATGCAATGATTCATGACCCCTTTGCTACTGGTGTATAGCAAAATAAATACATTTGTTGTGTTTATTAGCTTGCGTTATTGGTACAATGCTTAAGGAAGAGATTTCTGTCCAGATACCTGAGAAGCTAATAAAGAGATAACAAAAAAATCCAAATCCTTAAATGTTACTATAAATGAATGAAAGTGTGATGTATTGTTTGGTAATGAATTTCAATTGTACTCATCACCGTGGTCTAAGAGGATTACAGCACATCAGGCCATGATGATATTGGAAAATTAATGAACTTTGGTGTGTTAAAAGCTGTTGGAATGATTTTTTTTTTTAAATAAATATTTATGTAGGCTTAAGTCATTTGTCATGAGAGGATTATAATAGGCGTCATACAGCTCTTATAAAACTACCCAGTAATTTTACTCCTGATTTATTTAATATGCAAAATTTTACTTTATAATCTACATTGATTCTCCGATCTATATTGCTCCAGCACATCATCCAGCATTACGTTCAGGATTTTAAAATATTGACAGATACAAGACATTCTCAGATGTCACTTTCCAAACTTTAGGCCCTGGAGAATCCAATGATGTTGTGTCAGGGTGTGAAGTTGGATAAATTAGATAAATAGAGGCTTTGAATATAGAGATTTAACTAGCTAGAATTGGGATTGTGTGTGAAGAGTGAGATTGTGCCACAGTCTATTAAATAAAAAAAAAACCTAGCATTTCTACAAGTTTACGAATAAATATTACTTGGACTCAGAGATGCAGCACTGCTATGAAAGTAAGATTCAGAAGTAAATTAGACAGTAGTGGTATTAAAATTATTCATTAGAATATTAGCCACCAAATCATTAGAAACTGAAATATGGCATTTAGTCAATTAGGGATATGATGTAGTTGTTTGATTTACTATGACAAAGTAATGTATTAGTCCCACTTATGTTTGCTTTGATAGTAACTAACTAAAAGTTAAGGATTATCCCATCATAATCCAATGAAAGATGTTTAAATGAAGATGTAAAGATTTTTAAATTAGTACTCATTCACACCCAGTTAGAATTTTAGAGGCTACCTCTGAGTTCTTTCATTTATTTTTATCCATTTGAAAAAAGCATCAAAGCAATCCCAAGTATCTGTTTTCCCACCAAGATGAGAAAGAAAGATCTGTTTACTGCAGCAGGACATGAGGTTTATAAATGAGAGAGATTTCCATGTTTATGATATAGAGTGTCTGATATTATGCCAGGGTGAAGGTTAGCTGGACGAACTTAAGACAGAGCTGGCCTTTTCATCTCGCACGGTTGTGCTGTAAGCACTTGTTGTTTCATCCGTGATTAAGAAATCGTATTCCTGAGAAAGTTTATGCAGTTCAGACATTTTTTTTTTTACTCGACAGCTTTAGAATTACAGATTTTTTCCTAGCATGACACTTTTCCAAAAATAGATTTTCCCTTCTGTCTGCGTTCATGGCTTTGCATAATGATTACGACCACAGAGCGAGGCAGCGAATCACGAGTCACACGTCATTTGCCCAGACTGAAGGAGATGCTCTCGCCATGGGGATCAAGTGCGCTTCCTGGATTTGAGAAATGGACATCACAGCCATGGCAAATATGCCTGGGACAGGAGCAAAAATAAACTCATAACATCACATAAGCCAGAGGGAAAAAAGGAATGATCTGTTTCCTGAGTGTGGAAAAAAAATACATTCAGGCACCTTTACAAAGGCTGGCAGGCCAGGGATCGAGTCTAGCCAAACAGCTGGAGTCCTGGAATGACAGGGTTCAGCTGGAAATACTGAGTCAGTTTAATTTCTCCAATAGTTAGACAAATTTGACTCCTTGTATACCAGAAGCAGTGTCATTGGGGACATGGTCACAATGTATACCGAGAAAATTAAAATGCTGAGTCAGTTTAAAGTTAAGATGGATAGGAAAAAGCATATGGAGAGATGATGGAGGATGAAGATGATATCCTGTATATCGGTAGAACTCCAACAAAACAATTCCTCTAAAGATAAAGACTGAGAGAAAGATATATATATATATACTATATATATATATATATATATATATATATAGAGAGAGAGAGAGAGAGAGAGAGAGAGAGAGAGAGACATGACATTTTATTATACATTTCACATGGTCAAATTTTCCTGAAATAAAGTTTAATTTGCTGAAATAAGTACGCTAAATATACTAAAAATAAGTTTAGAAATACATTTGCCTTACAGTACATCTCTCAAAGTGTTTTCTTTTTTTAATGTATTTTGAGAACTCACAGGAATCCCATGTGGACACACAAATAAAAAAAAAAAGCTGTATAAAGATAAACCAAGCTCAGGATCAAATGAGGGGTCAGCTGTTCGAATATATATGAACAATTTCCACTTGACACTCCAAATTTGACAAAAATAAATAAAACAACTCTAAGAAAATGAAAAATAGGATGTACATTGATTAAGACAACTCACTTTACCCCAACTAAATTATCACAATCTGTACAAATGAACTCACAAAGCTCTAGATTCTCCCGCTGTGAACGTATATGTATTTTGTATATATGTATAAGATTTTGCTTCATATATAAGACTTTGAGAAAGTTCACAGTGAAACAGACAGCTTTGTCTAAGCTTCCCATGGCTGCTGATTTAAAACATATTTTGACCTTGCTGTCAAGTCTTGTGTTTTGGCCTGGTTAGTGTTAACAGGTTTTCATGCTGGATGTGTATTTAGATAATCTGCTCACCAACTTGACCCTGCTGGTTCTTCTTCATCATCACTGTGAGGGCTGAGTTTGATAAAATGCAGAAAGGTCATTTTTAATGGCAAGATCTATGTGAGAAATGCCTCAAATTGTTTTAATTGATGTACTTAAAAATGTATTCGGGCTCATTTTTAGATGGAATTTTACACAAAAATAATAATAATTTAATGTATTATATTTGCAGAATAATAATTTAAGGCATTATATTTGCAGAAATCCTGATAAAAAAAACCTCACAGGGAGAAATGCAGCACTGTCAGCATGATCTTTCTCCTCACCGTCAGATACATCGCTCACGCTCATTAACTAGCATAAAAAAAGATGTGCACAGGACCGTTCATTTAATCTCAGTTGTGAATTTTTTTGTGAGTATTTTTCGACTTTGTGTAAAACCTGTCACTAAGGATGAACACTAAATGGCACGAATGCAAGTTAATTACTTGCCAAAACATAAAACTGCGAAATTCTGCTGCTTTTCTTCCACATGGAATTTTGTCCACTTATAATGGAAGAAATTAGAATTAAAAATTATGCACATTTCAACCTTTGGTGAAGAAAAACAGTGAAGCATGCATTATATCTCTGAAGGGCTCCGTTATTTTTATTATTATTCCACACTTTTCTAGTCTACAGTCTTTGACTACTTTGTTTATGCCCAAACTATTTTTATCACTGAGTCTCACTGGTATATTCTGTTGTTTGTCGCAGGTCTGTGTGTTTACCGAGGCAGCTGGCTGTAATCACGAAGTCTCACCCGTCTCTGTATCCAATTATCGTTTCAATCAGGCCTAATTAAGAGTGTAACCGCATTAAAGATCGGCTTGTACAGATGGATCACGAGTACAGGAAATTATAAAACACTGCATGGCTGTGAATACCAGAGATGCAGGTGTGTAGACACAATTCTTTTAAACGGCCAAACGCACACTCTGGCACGAGCACACAACACACGTTGTCATGCGTTCGCTCACTTTTACACTCACATTCATCTATTTTCATGGATTACAAGTGAAATCCACGTCTTTTATAGTAATCTCTGGCTGGTTAATAGAAAGCTTTGTGTAAGCCTGGTTCAAGACTTTTAAAATAGAGGCAGCATCACTGGACTTCCAGTCTGAAACCTGGCAAGCGCCTTGCAGGCCACACACACACACACACTCCTACACAGAATAGACTATTGTTCTGTGTTGTTTAAACACAGATGAAAGGCCCGGTCACTGGGATAACCCTCGCAGCCTGGAGGTGGACTGACAGTTTAGAGCCAAGCATGCATGTACGTGATGCTCTTGGCTTTAAAGTGGAAATCCACCCTCTATCATCTTTATAATGAACATATGATACAGTCCAAGATTTGTTTTGTAATGAAATACCGAGTTGTCTTTTATTCCAGTCTATTATTTGTCTTTCGTGGTTTACAGAGATTACAGACGAAACCTTTTAACTATGATTGAGATAGTGGCACCAGTTGGATAAATGCTGTATATCCAGCTAAAGGTAGTAACTCTCGAATTCTGACCTACGACCAAGAAAAAACATAGAAAATACATTCTCAACTTGGAATTCCGCCTCAGGATCTCCTCTTTGTGATGTCAGATCAACACGTCTGCACCCAATACAAGCAGTAAACAATGTAGAACTTCTGAATATGCATATGCAATAAGTATTTGCTTTAGATCAATCAACATAAAGACATATTAGCTTGTTTACTCTATAACACTGATTATACAGTTTACAGTCTCTGCTGTACCTCAGTGCAAGTGTCGGTATAATGAAGCTATACGTCCAGACTCGTGTTTTATGACTGCATTGCATTCATTGACGTTCAACATTTATTATTTAATCTCCACTACTTCTACATCAGATGTTTCATTAATTTACTGAACATCAGCGGAAAAAAACGACCATTCTCATTTATCATAAAGATAATATTTTAATCCTATTAAACGCAAACGTAACCAACAAATTATCACAAGAGCTGCTAAGCACATCCTGAATAATTCACTATAAACATATTTCATGTGTTTCAGGATGGAGTTTATGCCTTTAAGCCTTAAATTCTGTAAATGAGCAATTTAAGATAGCTCACTGAAAGTCATTTTGAATTAAAAAGGATTTTGGTTAAATATTTTTTCCTGCACACACCTGATTTCAATAACGTGTCGTCCAGCTGTTATGTCATTTTTCCCCCATTTTCCCCATGGGATGTTACATGAGCTGAGTAAAACAGAAGATTTAAGCCCCTTCAGGCAAATATTTCAGTATTTATACTCAACAAATAATAGCAGTTTCCCCTCTGTGGGCTCAAACCACAACCGGACATGGCTCTTGTGTGACGTGTTGTACAGACTATGAACAGTGGCATTTCTCCTTAGAGGTATTTCATTGCAGCTTATTTACTGAGAAATAATTTACTAGACATCAAAGCTTTGGTTTTTTATAGTGCACAGCTATATTAATGCCTGAAGGGACTCGGTGTGTGTAATTTAGCTTGATGTAGCTGCTTAGTACAGTTCATGTAATAATTCAGCTACAATCTGAGACTTTCTAAGCTGTATAACTAACATGCCCTTTATCATCTGAAATTATTGTATTATAAAAACTTGCAACTGCTTCCACATGTTTATTGAAACAATTATTGAATCTGAGAATTCCCTCACTGCGCTGTGTAACTTAAATATACTCAAATATTTGTATAAAAATATTTGTATAAAAATTAATTCATCTTTGCAGTGGTTATGAATAACTTTGGTTCTATCAACTTCACTGTGTGGAAGAGATTTAAAATGTAAATGTCCGTTTAAGATTTCGGTATCTTTCATTTTAATGTCCATGCTTCTTTTCTGTTCTTTTCTGGTTCGTGTGAGCGCTGCAGCAGTATTAGCCCCACCCTCAAATGCTCTCATTGGCTGAGACACATGATGATGACTATCATAAGCCAGTACTGATTAACATCCCACCCCTCCTGTGACCCATGGTATGTCTGTCTGTGTGATTATATATTTTATATATATAGCTCTCTCTATTCTTCTGAAACCAAGAATATCAGTATATTTTGCAACAATCAGGTTGCGACGGTCTTGAGAGAGCTCTTTGTTTTTATTCCCTCACGAGTTGTTTCTTGAGATGTGACACCTTGTTAATGAGATACCTTTTTATAGTCCATCATTTGGGACTGAACCAACTGATATTAATCTCTACTGACGAGGGGCAGGATTTTTTTCAAATTACTTGTAGATAGCTGGTGTCTTGGCTTTCCATGGCTTTTTGCAACTTGATTTATTCATGTATTCTATACTTTTTCCCTGAGTCATTCCATTTTATTACACATAACTTAATTTGTTTAGTTTTCTGTGTATGTATGGAATACTTATATTACTTATATAATACTTATTGTACCTACTGTGTGTGTATGTATGTACATATATATATATATATGAGAGAGAGAGAGAGAGAGAGAGCGAGAGAGAGAGAGCGAGAGACAGAATATTTCCTTTAAATTGATGTTGCCAGCTCTTATCCCCCTCCTTCATCTGTCTGTAGTAACTCATCAGGACAGTTCATGACAGTGTGCACGGGTTAAAATGTTAATTATTGTCTTGCAGTACAGTTTTATGTGAGGGACGCTATTCTGCACATCTTGCTCTGAGGAAAAAAAGCAAAATAAATGGGCAAATGGTGT
>JAOTRN010000036.1:5616862-5629971 GCA_028566695.1 Bagroides melapterus
TATACACACACACATATATATACACACACAATACTGCAGCATTCACCTCTCCACTGACATCTTCCTCCTCTTCTTCCTCTCCTTCCTCTTCATCTTCCTCATCGCCTTCTTCTTCATCTTCATCTCCATCTCCAGGAGCTGCATCTTCGTCATACTCCTCCTCGTCTACTTCTGTAAAATGCAAAACCCTTCCTCAGTTAACTTTCAATAATAATAAAACAAACATCATGATCTATGAAATTTGTCATATCATGTAGCCATATGGTGTGTGTGTGTGTGTGTGTGTTAAATGGGAACACAGCGACTCAAACAGGGATAAAAAAAAAAATACCATCATCTTCATCTTCTTCGTCATCCAATCCCTCAACGTAGGCCTCTGTGTCAGAGTCAGGTGCCTCTTTATCCTCTTTGTCATAGCCATCGAGATACGTCAACTGAGGCAGCAGCTTAAAGACGTTTTCTCTGTAGTCGTTTAAGTTTGTCACCTCGCAGTTGAACAGGTCTAAACTTTTCAGGCTTTCCAATTTTTTCTGTTGAAACAGGAAAATTTACAATTTGATTAAATTCTACCGATAAAAATATTCCCCAAATTCACCCAAGCATGATGCACGACAATTTCTGTGCCTCACCAAAACAACATTACAACAAACTACACAAACCCATAGAGTGAACATATATTTAATGCCCACATATTTTACATTATATTGACAATGTAAACAGTAGTATTTACTAGCACTGTTTAAACCACCAAATTAAAAAAAAAATCACTTGTATATGACTGCTTCATTACCACATGTTTAATATTTTAATGACAAAGTACAAATAATTGGGTACACAAGAACCTGCAGTTCTACAAAAATGAATGTTTATTCCATGCTGCAGTACAGACGCTTATTCCATAAAGGTCTATGGCCTCTGTGGCCTTAAAACTCACCAGGGGTTCGATGGTGCTGAGATCTTTGATCTTGTTGCCGCTGAGGTTGAGATGAGTGAGATTAGGACATTTCTCTGCCAGTACCTCCAAACCACCCGAGATTCTGTTATCGCTAAGCTCGAGCTAATACGAACAAAAACACAACCACCTTTATTAAAGATGCCAATACAATTTCAGCCATAACGAAAAGTTATTTATTTTTATTTTTTTTTAGCAATAAGAAAACCATGTTTGTACCTTTTTGAGTTTGTTAAGCTTGGGCAAGTTAGCGACTGAAGTTAAGCCGACGTTGATTGTGCTTAGAAACTCCAGCTCCTCAAACTCGTCTGTAAGGCCTTCGATTTTGCCTTCATTTGACCGACAGTTGTCGAGCACAAGTTCTTTCACCTAATGAAAGACAACGGCTGTTAATGTTGGGGAAAAATGTGACAAAGTGGAAATAAAACCAATCTCGGGATGTGTACAAGTCTCCGACTCTGCACTTCTCTATCAGTCAAGAGTGCTTTGTGTTGGACTGGTTTCTGGTTCATGTTGCAAGCTTAAATTGAGTCAGCTCACTGCTGTCGCCAGCTTTTGACTCAGAGTGTAGCTTGCTTGGATTACAGGGGATGTTTTCTCTTACAATTCTTAACGATCAAGTCACCTCTTGGTATAACTCAGACATTATTAATAGATCTTTTGTGCAATTGGGATGGAACTGACCATGCTAACCCTGAAAAAATCCTCAAAGATTATTTTTTGAACAAAAAAAGCCTTTTTTTAATTATTTGTTTTTAAACAAAAAGAGGTTACACATTCATCTATCCAGATGTTGTTTTTCTACATGGGTGCCAATATTGCACATTCGTGAAAAATCATGATTCAACATATGATAGATCACGATATCATTTGTACTGAAGGGTTAATGAACCTTTTCCCTGTGAAACGTTTCAAATGAAAGTGTCTTGTATGGTGCCAGACACAACCGCCTTTCCTTTATTGTAGTTACTTGAGGTGAGAAAATGTTTAGAAAATTATATTATACAGATTAGGTAAAAATTCAGGCTCAGTAAATAAAATTAATACGCTGAGTGAAGAAATTCTCGGTTGCCTCGGTGGAGCCATTACATCGTGTCGATTACAGTAATCAGCAATGACCGATTATTCGTATCAGCTCTGCTCGTTGCTTTGACTCGCCGCGTTTTTCCCCCTCACACAACAAAATGGCTGTCTGCGCAACGAGCCGCGTCTATTCGCTTTCCAACACTCAAAAGATTATAAACTGACGCCTGTTTTTTTTTTTTTTTTTCAAAAGGACAAACAAAAGCAAGAATATGGCGCCGAACAGGCCAGGTTTTGACGAGTTATTCAAATCGCCTTAAATTGTCCCAGGAGTCCAGACACGGGCTAAAGAATTCAGGAGTAGGAGGGGCAGGTAACACGACATAGCCGAAATGCTACCGAGTCCGTGCGTAAAACCCACGATTTTTATTTGATTTTGACCAACTGTTAAAGCGAATTTCGAAAACAGGAATAGATTTGATGGTTTGCTCGAAGGTGGATTTTAGTATGCGACCGCTTGGACTGCAGGAACGGTACGTTTAGTCGATTAAATGCCGTGTGCCTTTGTTGCTGGTTAAAATGGCGGCTTGTCCTAGATGTCGGAACTGGAGCAGCGCCGCTCTGAGTTGCGTAGCGCTCCTCACACAAACATATAAATACCGAGCGCAGCCATGCGCCTCAAAACATCCCCAGCACACTAGTTTACAAGAGGAGATCGGACATGCTCGGAAAGGACGGCTAATTAGAGTCTAACTGCGTTTACAAGACGCGTAAACGCGGTATTTGGACGCATATAAAGAAACGTCAGACACGTATGGAGACTTCGGTAATGTTGCATTGGACTAATCTGTAATCAAACGTAGCTCACACTTCGGAAAACACCGACAGCTCGTGTGTAATTTACCGAGCACGTCGTGGTTATTACAAGTGCTCGCTCTCTCTTTGCATCTTCAGTACCTACATAATGCAGTTTTAATGGGGTTTCGCGCGCCTTTACGCAACTCGATGTAAAGATGACACCGAAAATTGAACAGCAATCGCGTGGTTGTGCTCCACACAGCATGTAGTCGCGCGGGCGCGCACACATACATACATGCATATACACTTACACCAATACCGTGGGATTTTTTTTCCCCTAACCTCCAGCTTTGGTGCAGATCTGTCTGGTTGACCAATTAGACCTGTATACGTCCTAAAAATAATTACAACACTACAACTAAAA
Source organism: Bagroides melapterus (assembly GCA_028566695.1). Lineage (NCBI taxonomy): Eukaryota > Metazoa > Chordata > Actinopteri > Siluriformes > Bagridae > Bagroides > Bagroides melapterus. Next base: position 5,620,060 of record JAOTRN010000036.1, read on the forward strand.
TAGTACAGTGGTCAGATCGCTACCAGGCAATCGCCTGCACAGCGATTTAAAATTTGTCCCACAAGTTGCTGAAGTCGCCAGGTGAACCCAGACGACTGGTATTAATTCGGAAACGAACAGCTAAAAAGGTATGAATGGTAAGGCTGATTTTTGCAGCCTCGGGGATGCAAAGGAAAAGGGCGCGATCGGGGCTACAAAGTTACAAATATGGCTTCTCATGCCGCTTCCCTTGTTTATACGCTGGCTACACAATGCGCGTTACTGTTACAGTTTCCTAGCAAACCGATCGATCAGAAGCCTTCAAAAGTTGAGAAAACCGAGCAAACTGCGAAAGCCCTGGTCCATGTGTAAACACGTCGAGTTATTCAGAACTATGACCGCGGCCCCGCTTTAACAAAGTCACCTCAAACTTTTCATTCAACACATCAAGTTGACGGCGTGCACATCTACCGCTGTCCATCTACCTTACAGCACTGGGGTTATTCTAGCAGCGATTTTAGTTTTCAAAAATCACCCAAGTCGGTAAATCGTAAAGCAGCTTACGTCCGACGGCGTTCGGTTACGCAATTCCAGATGAATCCTCTTCTTCATGTCCATCCTGAGGGTCTCTGAGTGACGGATTTAATAAAAGAGCGCAGTTAAGACTTGGGAGTCTTCGCTGCACATTCAGCTATAGCCCCTTTACAAACTAGAGCTTGCCAGTCTGCCAAACTTGACGCCTGCAGGAGGCGGGAGTTGGGTGTGGGATTGTCGTCACCGCGGACCAATCAGAGACGCGCAATCAAGTCCGAACGTCCCTAGCACAAGACTCGCGGCCAATGAATGTCCGACCTGAAATCGGGTGGGGTTTACAGGGGAGGGTTTGGTTGATCCAGTAAAGTCTGTTTTAGGGTGACGGGTGACATCTATGCGTTAAAATCACCCAAAGTGGCGAAGGCGCCAAAGATTAAACTAAACTAGATATAGTCCGATTGCTGTTTAAGCAGGACGTCATCGATAAGATTAAAAGAACAGCATTTAGAGTATTGTTAAATTTCCCGAAAAAATTATTTAACTGAATCAACGCAGCATGTTGTTGAGAGAACTACTGAATTGAATTGCTTTGGACGACCAGGCAGAAATATTGTTGCTAATGCTTCGCCATGAGTGTATTTTGGAAGTAAATTATTTATCACAGCAATCAAATTTAGGATGTTATATGGCACACTGTCATGATAAATGGACCCCTCCCCCTTTGAAAGTCGATTCCAGAGGGAGTGCACAATGGCAACCATCAGTTTAACTTGAATCGCTTTAAAAAAAAAAATCTTAATTACACTACAAACAAATCTGCTCTTTTAAGACGCACAAAACAGTGTAAAATGCAAACACACATCAGTAATGATTTCCATTTAGTAATAAATATAACATCTGGATGCGTAGGTTGCAAAGAGTACGTGTCGGTTTGGGCGCATCGAATTGCAAATTTCATAACCTTGAAAACTCTAAGCGCCTGTTTACACTGTGACTTAATAGCAATCGTAGTCTCATTAGATCACTGCTCTTTATCGCTGGTGCCCTTAGTGGCACTACAGATTCAACAAGATTTCCGTCCCCCTCCGTTTTTAAAAACACTTTTGTCACATGCGTTTGACTGCCACATGGCGTACTCCAACCAAGAACCCATTCTTATGACTACAGAGTTCAAATCAGCCAATAGCATTTTAAGGGGGAAATTCACTTCCGCATCAGCCAGAAGATAAAAAAAAAACACAAGGTCACCTGACTGTGCTCGGCGCCATCTTGCCCGCAAAACACAACGCATTCCAAATAATGAAAGTACCATTTATTGACCGTTAAAACGAACGAAAAATATAATAATAGACGTTACCTATTATTGTGGTGATTTCTGTATGTCGCTCCGCTACCCCTTAGAAAAAAAAAACAGTAGAGCAATTGCCTGGCGTATGATTGCTTTCACAAACGCGCCGGCACGAGAGAGCGCATTGCACAGACGACTCTCGGCTTTTATCATGTTTTTTTTTTTTTTTTTCGAATTCGGTTCATAGCATGGATGTTTTGCCTTTGAAGGAAGTAAAAAAAAAAAATCTTCTTCTCTCGATCTGGCCACTTATTCCGACTGGCGCAAGCAATGCTCATCTCAAGCTCTTTGGAGTGTACTTGCGCATTAGTGGAGAGCATTTTCTCCTCTGGGTGTGTCTGCCGCGTGCTCGGAGCGCCCTTTGCTGCAGCGCGCGTGCTGTTCACACACATTGCGTGCGCGAGGTGCGCAAAGCCACGGCGCTCTCACACACAGCTCGGTCTGGGCACGCGACACTCTCCACGCACCAGTATCGCGTGCGTGAACGGCTCGTAACGTCACAGGAATGGACATGGTCAACTGTGCAAACATGAGCATTGCCTTGATTGACGTCTGAAGAAAATGGTATCGTTGCCGTAGTATAAGCATGAATGTTAGGCTATGAATGTCACAAAGGACGCATCTGTGTTTTAACAGTACACAAGCACATTAGGTTGGTTTGCATAAACTACGAATACAAAAGACTGCTCTGAGAAGCAACCCTGAGATGCACAGGGTGCACCTACACAAAATGTGCATCTGCAAAAGCGCTGAGAGTGATGCAAAGGAGATTGTAATGACGTGTCACCATAAACCAAGACGGTGATTCACCCAGTGCAATTTAAGAACCAACACCCTCTGCTGCTGTTATGTAATACATTTGGTTTATGTGTTTTCTTTGAGACCTAAGACATTACAATCGATGTTTGAAGAAAATATGAAATCAGGATAATACCATAGCTACTATATAGGCATATAGAATGCTGGATTTGTATCATACTACGCACTGTATAGTTTTATATGTATATAGTCTATTTGCATATTTATAAGATGAAATCTATAAAAGTATTCGTGTATGCTTCTTCTAACATGCATGGAAATATGTGGAATATATTGCGTATGCTCATTCCTTCATGCGCCTGCGGGTTGGGTGGCATTTTGCTTTCTCCTTTGTAGTTTCATAAACACTTGGTCACGCTGTGTATTGCTGAGCGAAACCACCAGATGGCGCCTCAAGAATTTCCGGAGTTAAATAGAAACACAGTTGCGTGTAACACTTGGCATCTCATATGGTTTATGAAAGGCAGAATGAATTACGACTACAGTTTATCTGCAAATAAAAAATATTCAGAGAAATATGAATGAACGTTGAACGATATTCTGCAATAAAACAGCAATATATCCTTCATTCACTCAGCTATTCGTTTACTCAAGAGGGAGCCAGAGCCTATCCCAGGAACAATGGGAGTGGAGGCAGGAATTGACTATGAATTGGCCTGCAGTCCTTCCACATATTCTACATCTAGCCAATCCACCTACCTGCATGTTTGGGAGGTGGGAGGAAAACAGAGGAAATCCCACATAGACACCATGAGATCATGCACAAAGCTGCCACACAGGCAGTAAACCAAGCTCAGGATTTCAGGAGACACGGAGCTATTAGGCAGCAACATTTCTGGCTGCATATCACATACAACATACAAGGTAGAAATCGAGAGAAAAGTAGAACCAGAAATCAGAGGATTGTAATGAAGTGCCTAGTTTCTAGACCTAATTTGAGGAAGGCGTGGTACAGGTGTGTATCGTAACTGAGGCAGTCAAGTAATAACTGTTATAATAGGAAAGTGTTTGCCTTCAACTAATTTCAATATATTGCAATCAAAAAAAGGAAAAGCAAAACTTATAATCTGATATAATTTAGATTTTTTTTTCCAGGATTACTGTTTCAATCCTGAGCTCTGGTTATAGTCTTGCATGTTCTCGCTAAGTCTTCCTGTTGGTTTCCTGTCTGATTTCTTCTCACCTAAAAACAAGCCAGTGCATGGTGTGTGTGTGTGTGTGTGTGTGTGTGTGTGTGTGTGGTGCCCTGTGACAGACTGGTGTCTTGTGTGTTCCCACCTCATGCCCATTGTTCCCTGGACAGACTCAGGATCCAATACAACCCTGACCAAAAAAGCAGCTACTGAGATAACACACAAAATCAATATTAGTGTGCTGAATGTCAGCATAACTGTGATACGCATGACAGTTTTATAAATCAGAAGTTATTATTGAGGAACTGACATTTCTGTCACAATATGCCCAAATATTTTGTTTATTTTTGCTTCCAGAGAAGCCACAGCTGGATAGAGTGTTGCTTGTTTCCATGCCAACACATAGATTGACTGACATCCTGTAGTAAGTGTAGTCTGAAGGTAATGAACTATAAGACTACATTTGTTATACAAATAGGGAAAATAATACTTATCTTCTCTGCGATTACAGTAGATTCATTTCAGTTACATCCTAATTTGTGAATTCGTTAGTTACACTTACTATCATTCGTGTTTATTAGAACAAAGCAGCGTGGTTTATTCCTTGAGTTCATTTTCTGTAGTAATGATTGCTATAATCCATGATTGGTCATTTCTTCTCACATGACAAAAAAAACTCTGACAAAGTCTGTAATAGACACACAGAGGAAGATCATGGTGCAGCTCTGCAGGACATCAAGCTAATTTATCTACGAAATAAAGCTGATCCGGTGCGTTTAGCTTCTATTTACTTTTGTACTACACAGAGTATTTTTACTTCAGACAGCTAACAAAGAGACTGGGTACTTCTGCTTCAAATGAAATGTTTAATCAGTAACTAACCACACAGGATGAAAACAGAAATGTCATGTTTGTATTTCTTAGTTTCGTGTTTGTGACTTCTCAAAGGTTAGCTTTGCCTGAAACATGGCTGATTATACACTGCATTTTCACACCTGTGAAGAAAATAGTCAGTATCGTAAGCTTTTATACAACAAGAAACAAATACAATTGAGTCAGTGTGAGTTTACGCTGTGCAGGGTTTTTGTTTTGTTTTTTTTGACACACACACTTGCTCTACCAGAATGCAGACACGACCTTTAATCTCTGATTCAGTTATGATTCAGTCAGAAAAAAATCTGTCAGATCAACAAACAGACAAAACATTCGCATTGTTATTTTTCAGATTGTTGTGCTGGAATTCAAAGAAAAATATTTTTTTCTGTTGACTTTGAGTTGTTGTTTTTGCAGTTTTGTAAAGAATAAAACACAGTGGGCCAAACTGAAAATAATCAACAACGTTGTCGTGTAAAGCAGCCTGTAAATTTATTTTCAATAACTACATGTGCCAAAATGTTTTCAAAATGTTTCTTATACCACAGCAGTTCACAGAACACTTTGAAACAGTGCTGACTTTTTTATATCCAAAATAGTAAAAAAAAAAGAAAAAGAAAAAAAAAAGAAAGAAATAAAGAAAGGATTAAAGAAATTGGGGAACCTAATGATAATGTTAGAGAAAGTATCTGAGTTTAGGATGAGAGAATGAATGAACGTTTCCAGAACGTTAGTTTGGGGTTACAAAAAAAAAGTACCTAAAAGCAACTCAGCTAACAATTACAGGTTCCCAGAACAGTTTGAGAATATTTGGCTTTGTTTCCTGAAACAGCCTGAGAACAATTCTTTTTAGTTGTATTTGGTTTTCCAGAATTTTCTTGACAGGACTAGAACTTTAACCCCTCAGAAACGTAGCTCAAACGTTCCCCTAACATTAACCGCATTGTGAGTAAAACAATGTGGTATGAACATCACCAGAATGTTAGTTTGTGGTTAACCAGAATAACATGGTATAAATCAAAGGGGAAAGAAATGCTCACGTTAGGTTAAGAGAAATTTTCCCCAAACTTTCTCAAAGATTAGATGATTTTAAACTTCTCAGGAAACTCGCGGTAATCGCGGATGATTCGAAGAATGTTCCCCTAAAACTCTGGTAACCTTTAAATTATTAGTAGCTCTCAAAAGTTTTAGTATTTACTGATATTTCAGAGGATATTCACCTCATACTAAGCTGAAACTCTCAGAGAACCAAATACTGACATTAGGATGCTTTGTGTGTTTAGGAAGAACCTTGTTTTTGAGAACATGAAAAAACATTACAGACACATTCCTTTTGATTGTTGTTATTTTAAAAAATATATATAATTTGAAAGCAACCTTTATTTGAATATTCCTTGTCAGACGTCATATATTGTTCCCAAAAGCATAACAGCTAACAATTATTGGTGCACAGAATCTTCTGGGAATATTTAATTTTGGTGAATTGTGGCTCTGGGAATGTTCTCGAACATATTTGATGATTTCCTTGTCATGATAGTCTTATAACAGATGAATAATTCATGATTTTCTCATAAATTTATTTGATATATTATTGATCTATATTATCTGAAATGCTCTGGAACCTTGCACTAACATTCCCCTAACATTAATCTAAAAGATACTGTACCTTTGATGAAAACTGAGAACATTAGAGAACATGCACAGACTTTTTAGTTTGTGGTTTGCCAACATAGTATGAGTATGAGAAAAAAACAACAACACAGGAGACAAATGCTAAGAAAATCTTGTAGGAAAGTTCTCAAAACATTAATTTATTTGATAGAAAAAATAATACATTGACCACTGATAAATGTTTACTCTGAAAATGTTAACCTTTGAGAAAATTGTCTGGTACATTCTGTGAACTGGTTATTTGTCTTTTTGTCTGTTGTTTTTTTTTTCCTTCTCAGAACAGTTTGGGAAGATTGCTGACTTTGTGAGACTTTGTGAAAATTGCACATAAGAGCATGTGGTTTTATTTATCTCATATTATTCAAGTCCTGTCACACGCGTTCACATTTGCAGTGTTCGAATGCACTTTCACGTGGTTTTCACACATGTTCACATTAATCACATGGGCTAAACATGTGATTTTTATTTACGGCAGTGCAGCAAATCATCAGTACAGAAAATCTACCACTAGATGGCAGTGTGCAATAAGAGTCACAGCATAGGTCACGGGCTCAAGGAATATGATGGAATGAGGTAATATTACGCTGATACGCTGATACTAAAAGCCAGCAGTGTCCGGATTAATTTCGTATCACATTTGAAGAATAATTTGCAGAATAATAGAATAATGTGTATACACTGATATAAAAAAAATATCTGATTTCAATCCACCGGAAATAATGAAACATGAATGAAAAATGAACCTTAAGTAAATATTAGTACATACTTGTTACTTAATGTATTAATTAACACGTTGGTTAAACGAAAACATAAATCTGATCTATTTAAGACTAAAACACTGGAAAATAATCTTATAGAATATGTTTTTATATCTTAATAGATGAAAGTGTATGCTAAATGTGGTTAAATGAGCAAAGCCCCGGACTCAAGCTGCCCAGAGCATGCACTATTTTACAGCATTATACAGCATTTTTTTGCTGTTTATGCGCCTTTTTTCATATACGCAGATATATGAATATATCCATCTATAAACAATTTGAAATGATGCGCATTACTGTTTCCTCCTACAAGTTAATTAATACAGGAAGTAACAAACATATTTTAAGATGACCTTTATTGTGTATGTTATCATGAATTAATACGACTGACGTCATAGTTAAGGTTTGCGCTTTTCTTAACTCAATATTAATTCATCTGCAGTAGGGGTAAGTATGGAAATCCAGAAAAATTCTATGAGTGATGTGTATTGATCATAATTTGCACTATCAATGTATAATGTTTTAATATTATCAAATTATTTACAAAAACAAAGGAGCTAGTAGTCTACCTGAGGAGGACTAAGGCACCTATGACCCCTGTTTCTGTGGTGGAGGATTACAAATACCTGGGAGTTCAAATGAATAAAAAACAGAGCAGCCACTTCTTTCTGAGGATGCTGAGGTCCTTCAACATCTGCAGGATGATGCTGAAGATGTTCTGTAGCCAATGCTATCTTTTTTGCTGTTGTATCCTGCAGAAGCAACTGAAGGTAGCTGATGCCAACAGACTGAACAAACTCATCCGTAAGGCCGGTGATGATGTGGAGTTGGAGCTGGACTTTCTGACTGTAGTGTCAGAAAGAAGGATGTTGTCTCAGCTACTGGTCATCTCAGACAACATCTTCAACCCGCTCCATGATGTCCTGGAAGGATTCAGGAGTAGGTGTGTCCTACCTGTGTCTATCAGACTTTATCATTCCTCAGTACAACAACATATCTCACTGTGTAACAATACACCTTCATCAATATAGTTTTTTAGATCTTATTTTTTTTGTAGATATAATCTTAGTGTACATACGGTAAGTCTCTATTTTTACATTCTTATTTTGGTGACTTGTAGATACGACTTGGTAAATATCAAACCTAATTTCCCCTGGGGATTAATAACATATTCTGATGCTGAATATTTAATTATTTCATATTGTGTGACTTTAACTAAATCAATTAAAATGAAAGAACTTAACAGTGAGTAGTGTAAGAATAAAATGGCTAGAGCAGTACAGAGTTGTGAAATATAACCATAATATACACTGTATGGTACATCAGATGATATCTTTCTCTTTCTCTCTCTCTCTCTCTCTCTCTCTCTCTCCACATTTAATAACTCCACACTCACACTGACACCTTCTCTTCCCTCAGGCTGTTGACGGTGTGTATCATTTTAGAGTGCTGAATGAATGTGTGTGTGTGTGAGAGAGAGAGAGAGAGAGAGAGAGAGAGAGAGACAATGACAGGCACAATGATTATCCAGTGAAACCAAGAACCTGCACATATGCACAGACACTTTCGCTGCTAATCCAGTTCCTCAAATCCAGGTCTGAATGACTGCTCCTTTAATACCGGGGTATAAAGTAACACACAGAGCAGAAGGAAAGGGCCGGGGTTGATTGTCAGATAGACGAATGAACTGAAGCATTCATTATTAATGTTGATTGGGACAGTCAGTGCTCAGGGCGGCAGAGCGGAATTTGATAGCCATCTGGAGGGAATGCAATAAGAATCGGGGGTAAAAAAGCCTGACTGAGCAAAAGATTGTGTTGATCTCAACGAGGCAGATTTCAATACAGTGAACGTAAAACTGTACACATCTTAAGTAAATCCTTATTTGCAGTTTAATAGCGGTCAGTGTTGCTTGTAGGGAATGCTTATGACACACGATAGGTACAACACTCTCTCTCTCTCTCTCACACACACACACACACCAGCGCACACACACATCAGTCCACCAGACTGAGGTGTGTTCACCTCAATCGTGTTTCATAATCCTGCTCTCTTTTACATATGAACTGTCAATATCATGTCACTATAAAGTTCCACACACGGTCGGAATTTAAAGATTAAGATTTAAGACCTTAAACATAATCCCTATAGCAATAGTGCATTCTATGACAAATGTGGAAAAAAGGATATTAAACCCAAGAGGATTTCTTTAAGTCTTAAACACACTTTAACTTCTGGCTTTCATGTAAATTCGGTCTCACTCGTAACCTGATTGTGACATTATTTAATAGATTTGAACTGTATTTAAGGAATATACTCCAGGATTTTTCAAACTAATCTATGTCTGAAATCGAGTAGTCGAAATTATTTGGACACGTTCCTTCGTACAGGGAAATTGACTTTTATCCGCAACATCTAACACTTTCAAGAATCCGCTACATGTCAGTAAACTTATAATTGTAAATTAAATCTGTGTAATTTATCACTGCACGATACCATATGGTTGAAGAAATAATTACTAGACACCTATTAGATGGTGATATCAGTGCTTGAGCTTCTCGTTCGTAGATCATTGGCTCACCGGCTCTTCAGTTGTTGTCCACTTAGAGGTGCCTTTTCTCTTCTATTAGTTTGACGTAAAAAAAAAAAACTTTAGGGGATTTTCTTAGAAAAGGTGTTTGTCATTGTTAATCACATGTACTATACTGCAGATATTCTGGATACAGATTACTGTATATACTGGAGATATTCTGGATAGAGATTATATGCTGCAGATATTCTGGATAGAGATTATATG
>JAOTRN010000036.1:5693009-5703200 GCA_028566695.1 Bagroides melapterus
GTGTGTGTGTGTGTGTGTGTGTGTGTGTGTGTGTGAGCGAGTGCAGTGCAGCTCGATCTGATTAAAGCATAATCCTTACCCTCCCTGCAGCTCCAACATGTCATCCACAGGAAACTATTATGGATCGCCTCTCCATGCTCAAGTCTTCCTCTCCAGCTGTGTGTTTTACGTGGCTGTGAGTGGCTAAGAATCATCCTAGTGCTGGAATCCATTTCTCAGGTCAAAAAATAAACTACGAATTAGCTCAAAACGTTTGTAAATTGGGCACGTGGACGCTAATGACTCCACTGGGCAGTTTGTTTCTCTCTCTTTTCTCCAATTGATGAGAAATGAGTTTAATCTTCCTCCCAGGCCGTAATATTCTAATCTTTGCGCTAATAACAGCCCTAATCCCCTGACTACTGATGAATTGGATGAGGGGCATTAGCTTCAAAGTAATTTTCTCCGTCCTTCCTCTGCTCGAGGAGATACTTAACACTGTTTCAATGTGCTTTACTAATTTGAATGATTTTGTTTTTTTTTTCCTTTGGTGAGACCTTGTGATTGTTTTCTTTAGTCATTTTATTTTCCTTCACAAGTTTATGCTAATTTCCACGACAAAAGATTCAGTTCTCTGCCAGTAAAATCAGTTTAGTTCCAGCATCAAAAAGCTTCTGCTCTGAAGCTGAGGAACTGGTGATGTCGGAGCTTCGGGGATCATTTTGTCACCATGACAACAGCTCAAGCAACATGCCATCATTTCTACAGTCGAAAGAGCAAACAGTGGAGGAGACGAGGAAGTTTCTAGAAGTCTTCGTATCCGAGGAAAGCTTGCGATCCGTGCCGCTGTTCAGGCTGATGTTAAGAAAGCTGCTTTTGAAGATGTGCGTGAAGATTGAAAAATATTCAGTTCAGATTTATTTGTATAACACTTTTAACAGTGACATTGTCTCAAAGCAGATTCACAGGAAATGAACAAAAAAGAGTTTAACATTATACTAGGAAATACAAAAATTCAAGATTAATAGTCTTCTATTTAGTGCGTTTGTATTTATCCCCATTGAGCAAAGAAATGGAAGAGGAAGAAACCTAGAGAGGAACCAGACTCAAAAGGGAACCTCATCCTCATTTGGGTGACACTAATATAAAATACTGCCAGGACGTGATTTGATTTGAAAATTTGATTTGATCATAAAATGGATCGTTTTTTTGGTTCAGAAATCTGATTGGCTGAGCCACATTCGAAGCCTCTGTAAAATCCATGACGTCCTGTGATCCCATAATCACCGGATTGTGCGTTAACGCAGCAGGTTTTAAACAATCAAACCATTACACTGAATTCAGTACACATTGTTGTGTCCATAGAGTAATCTTTTTCTATTGCATAACAACTAAATCATTTAGTTTACTTTATTGACCGCCAGATTTTACTGTACCTCTTGATATACATTAGTGTTTTGACCACAGTTTAAGGATATTATTACACACAAAGTAAAGCAGACTGCCTGAATCTCCTATATTCATGAGAAAAAAGCACTAGAACGCAAGCTCTTTTGTGGCTTATTACGTTCACAATCACCAGGTATTCTTTTTAATGTGGGTCAAGAAGAAGCCGTCGCTTTTGATTGTGAAATGGTTCAGCACTCAGCTGGCAGACACTTGACTCGTCTTACAAAAGTGCTTCCCTCAAGCAGCATCAACCAGGAAAGGAGGTCATCTCGTAACTGTGTAAATGGGCACACAGACGCTCGGTTCATAAAGTTGTAAAGTATTGTGTCGTGTTGTTTTACAACAAAGCCTTTTGTTGCGTGCCGTTTAGATATAACGAGCGCAGTTACACCAGGCCTCAGGCTCAGCGGAGCTAAAAGACTCCTTCTCCTTCATACCATTATCTGTGTACGATTCAGTTATTTTATTATCAGAACGTTACAGAAACGTCGATCAGGCATGAAGCACACACAAGTGGACCTTACTGAATGGTTTGTCACTCCAGCACTGGCATCAGTGAGGATTCGCTCGAGGTCTTCTGCTCGGTGTGCATTATGGGGTTTGGGAAATCACTGAATTGTGTTTAAAGGTGTGAATTTGGTGTGGAGAAATTCATCTGCAAGGCGGAGCACCGTGTCTCTGAATGTTCAACGCTTGCAATAGCACTTTTCTACCAGGGAGGGCGAAATTCCATCTGTGTTGCTTTACATACTGTAGCTACCTGTGCAGTGTTCAGGTTACTGTAACTTTTTATTATGATCCTTGCAAGTTCCTTACGGATAGACGGATTTCATCAGATTCTAATTATGTACGTGTGTTTGTGCAAGTGTGTGTGTGTGTGAGATACAAGAATATATTACACATTCTTTTTCCTGCATATATTTTTTGAAATGTAATCTTTGTAATTTGTGAATTGTAACGCATCATTTGCAGCATATCTGCTGTAGTACATCTGTTCCCTCTGGCTTTCTTATTCCGAGAGAAAGTAGTAGGCATTGCAGTTGTGTGTGTGTGTGTGTGTTAAATTAAATGGCTCTGTTGATAAGGGAGTGCATCTTTACTGCATTTCTAATGAATATTGCTCTCAGTGACACACAGGCACTGAAAAGAGCATTATCTGTGTGTTGTCAGAGTGTATTATAGTCTGTTTTGTGGACAAACCGGCAATAGCTTCTTGTTGGCAAAGGACTGCCAGTATTAAATTTGTCGCACTAATGAGTCTGGTAATGTCATTCTGGTTGCCAACAAACAGGAGATGGGAACGATTTTCTCAGATGATCTATTATAAACAAGGCTGCCGATACTCTCAAAATAGTAATGTGTTTGGCTTTTCTCCGTTTAGCTTGACATTCGTTGCCTCATCTGGCCTCTGCCTGGTTTGAGTGATAACAAGCCTCAGAGCTGCGGCGGAGGAGCTGATTTACTCGGCTCAATCCACTTCCTGAGGTGAGCAAGAGAAGTGAAAATGTCAGGGGTTTAGTTAGTGCTGACACACCTGAACTCCAGCACTCTGACTGCATTTGGCTCTGAGGGCATACAGCACGGCTGGAGTGTGTTTTCATACTCGGCTGATCAGGCTGCTCTGGACTTTAAAAAAAAAAAAATGACCCATGAAAAGCCTGCCAGGAGCAGCTTGTGACCGGTGTTCCATCCAGGCATATTTGACAAGTGGAATATTAGATTATGAATGCCTTAAAGCTCCTGTCAATTTGTACTCACGAGTAGACTGAAGCTTTCATTGTGAGCTTTCTGGCAACAAAAGAAGCAAGAATGTATTTTTCGGTTTAAGAGATCCGGTTTAAGTGGAGAACTATGTTGGAAAAGCAGATGATGTATGTAATTAGGAACATGAGTCTGTCTGCTGTTACCTTTGCCAAAGACACCATTCCGACTCATCGTGTGTGCTTTCTTTTACGTCCGTATAGTTTAGTCTGTTTGAATTGAACCTGTATCTGAGTGCTCGTCAGTGCAGTGTATTTAAGCAGGTGAGAATACAGCACCTACGCTCGGGAGAGGGCCACAATAACGAATAGCAAACTCTAGTGTGGCTCGTTTACATTGAGAACAAGACTTCACACGACAGCAGGATGTGAACCAAACATCACCTGTATTCTGGGTTGTGGAGGACTTTGTCTAGTAATTTATTACTCTGTCTCAGATTCTTTGTGTAATGTTTTTGTACTTCTGATCAATGAATGACATGGTGTATTTAATGGAGATGTTTTCAGCACTATCTGCCCCTCAGACAATATCATTTTTTCCCCTTTAAATTGTTTAATTACGTGTGAAAATAAGCCAAGATTTTAATAGCTTGCACACTTTATTATCCTGATGAAGAGAAGAAAGACTAAACTATAAACTGGTCTGTCTGTAATAGAAAAGTATTGGTTTACCTTAAGAGGTATAACAAACAGCAGACTAGACCCAGCAGAGCAAAGCCCACCATATACAACTTGGTGCTCTTGCGGAGCTCATTGAGGCAAAAAAAAAACCCTGCTAAACGTTAAGTTTTGGAGACAAATTAGTATGAAAATAACCATAAAAGGGATGGGAATCAGCAGAGTAGCTAGGCTGTTGAGAGACGATTGCATTAGATTTATAACAGATGTCCTAGATAGCTATGCATTGTGTAAAATACGTGCCGCTGGTTAATTAGGCTGAAGCTGCAGCGGTGCCATCAGTGTCATAAATGGGCTTTTAAAATGTGAACACAGTAAAGCTAAAAGCAGGAGCAGTAACCACTCTGTATCCATACTAATCTTAGCTTCATTTTGCCATTTGTTGTAAGTGCTGTGCCCCAGAAATACATGCAGCATAAATCTCCATGATATTTTGTGACTTTCTCAAATAATGTTCCCAATCGTTATGCTGTTGTTTACGTTATTATGCTATCTGACATTCCTACACAAATACGGTGGGTTTGCAGTAAGGATAGAATTTGATTCTTATGTTGCTAAATGATTAAATTACACATGATAAAGGCTCTCAAGAACTGGCAGTTTGAACCATCCCACAGGTAAGCGATGAAATACTCCGTCATGTTCATAGCCATTTGTGTTGCTCCTCAGAGTCGAGGAAATTGGCTAATAATCCTCACATACGGTGACATCCATGAAAATCCATCTTGCTTGCAATCAGTCTATTTTCAGGCCCGGTGCAACAACAGCTGCAGAACTTTGCAGGAATGAGAGCAGCATTGTTATACTGTTAACATACCAGAGAGGGTTTGGAAAAGTAAGAGCTATCAGAACTCCATGCTAAGTCAGCACTCTAGGACATGTCCTCTAGACAAAGAGCTGTGTCCTGACAGGAGAGTTCGCCATGCAGGCTGCAAATAATTGTACCACAAAACTAGACATATTTTCTCCTGGGTCCAGGGAGGGATTTTTTTTTTTAAGTGCCAGTCTCTGGTTAAAGTCCAGTTTCTAAGACTATCTTGGTCTTGGCATGATGCTTCACCTCAAGACTGGTTGCAGCCTCCTGAGACAAATGAGTGCTGGATTTGTTCACCCTGTGGTATTAGGATTCAGCATAGCTTGATATAGTTTCTCCTCGGTGAGCATTGTAACAACCTTAATTTTTGGAGGAATGTTTGCACTGGGAATAAGTAATCAGTCTCCACTCTTATGTGAGCACATGCTGTATTATAAAGTTTTTTTAATTATAGAGTCCTTATCCAGATCTTTTATTCCCTTGAGCAAAATTGGATTTGATTGCCGTAGAGCTCTTGTTTTACATGATTGGGTCTTGAAAACAATGGAGCTGTCAGTACAAACTCCAGTATTCATAAGCCTGCATTCATAGCTGTAGCCTCGAGACCTCTTTGCATTATTTCTGGGTGCATAGAGAGCACGCTGCTGGTTTAAGTGGATGGGACAAGCGTGGAGTCTCTGGAGTAAATCTGTGGGGCCGGTGGTGCCATCCTCACTGAAAGCTAGTCATTCACATCTCCCACTTCCTGTGTGCCAGCTTCATACTATCCCCCCTTACTGACAGCCATTATCAGCCCACAATAACTCCCAGTGTTCCCAGAGCCCAGGGTGCCAGAATAAGAGCACAGCTGGGGGTGGCTGAGCCGTGGCAGGCTACGGACTGGTTGTTTATTGCCTTGTGGAAATGTTAGACTTGGACCTAAATTAGTAAAGAGAGTTTGAGGAAGGTGATGGACCGCTGGCTATGAGAGTCTCACTGGATCCTGAGACGAAGGAGAAGAGCAGGACTCAGACGGATGAGGTTGAAGAGGGGACTGGTGACTGCCTCAGAGAGCGCATAATGAAAAATTCAGGTGCATTCAAGTCTCAGATGGAATTCTTCTACTCCATATTCGAAGATGTGTATGATGGCGATATTTAGTTTTGCTGAGGGTTGGTAATAATCTTCCAGCATAACATTAGTGCCACAGTAAAATACACAGTAGCATTTAGTCACTTATGTTTTACAAATCGTTATATACCAGGGATCAAGTCTTTTCTCATTACTGTAAAATAATGGTCCAGTGTTCTCTAAGTTCTGACAGTATCTACAGTACCTTCGTCAACGTAAAGGTATAGCTAAGGAAAATTATGTGTAATTTATAGCTTGAGCTTCAAATCTTCCCTGCCCACAGCCCCTGGAGTGTCTGGTACATCTTGTGACCCTGAAAGAGTTCAAATTTAATTTATCATTTAATTTGCTGTTTGTGTTTTCCTGTATCCTGTACCAGTTCTTGACAAGAATACTAGCTTCTAAACATTGTTACACAACAAGCTTTTTGTCAATTGTTTAAAAAAAAATGACAACATCCACGTGCAAGTTAGGGACATGTAAAGGGTATACCATTACATATTTGCATGTACTACAGGGAAAATGCCAGATGGCTTCTTTATATGAAGGTAGGTTCTTTCTGAGAATGACAAAGTACCAGACACTAATAATGCCTTGCACAACAACGACTTTTTTCTAAGAAAATATGAAATTACATGATCATATTGACATATAGCTTATCTCCATTTCAAATATGACTAAATTATAATGGTTTCAATATTAGGAATCTGTTTCCACTGTAGAGATATTGACCCTTTATATTTTTATTTATTTGTTTGATCTTTTCTGCTCTCAGTTTACCTATAATTCCTAAATAAGACTCAAGACCAAGTCCTCATCGTTTCACTCCTCCATGTTTCCATGTATAGGACTTTCTATGGCTTTCTAGTCTGTTCTCTACAGTGTAGCTTCTTCAAATAGGGGATTACATCTACGTAACAGTGCTGTAGCGTCTGATCTTAGGATTATACAGGGCTCAGCCATACCTCTCGCATATTAGCAAGGCTGAATACAAATGATTCCCTTCTCCTGGCGCTTCTGCGTCCGCACGGTCGAGCCCATGTCATCTGCAGGGCCTCTTGAACACGACCTGACCTGACTTCACACCGCTGCTCTATGACTTGCAGTGACTCCCCCCCTACCATTTGTGAAAGTGGTGGAGTCTGAACTCTGTCTCTTTTCCAGAGGAAGCTGTGAAAAGATCAAATTATTTATAGTTTTTCAGAAAGAAGACGAGCTGCTTATCTTTTGCTTTTGCTCTGCCGCCTCTTTGCAGCCTCAGCAGCGGTTGGAGAGAGAGGAGAGAATCTGAGTGGAAATGAGAGTGAAGGATCACTCTGTCTGCACTGATCTTTCATTTTCCACATATGCAATGCCTTTTTGCCAAATATGAGGGATGCTTTTTTATGAGGCAATATTTCTATGGTTTTTAAGCTCTGACATGCTGCTGGTAGAACACAGACCTGTTCAGAGAACATTTAGGACTTAGTCTGAAGCAGCATACAAATCCCTTGTAAATTTCTAAAACATTCCATGCTGTGTAACACCACCAAACCTGACCATGCTTCTTGTTGTTCTACTCTCAGTTAATCCTCAGTCAGTCCTTCACTAAGCTTCCAGGTCAATCAGTTTAATTTAGTGTGTCCAGAGCACATTGTTTGGCTAGATGAATCGAGCCGGTTTTGTGATTGATGCTCGTTCCTTGGCTCCTCACCTTAGGCTTGATTTAGCCCACACACAGGTGCAGTGTCATAACGATTTTCACGGTCATGCCTTTGTTGCCGGTGTGTTTGCTCTGCCGGAGCAGGCTCGGTAATTAGCAGTGGTGGGAGTTCAGCCTATTGATTTTTATTCCTGGCCAGGCAAATGAAATGCCATGGAGATGATGGGCGGGAAAAATACGCCTCTGCTGATTGGCATTGTTTGCTGCTTCGTTCGAATAACAGGCCATGCTCAAATAAGAACAAGAGCTGCGGTCTGTCAGCATGAAAAAGCCGATGAACATGGAGCATCTGGATTTGCATCTGCTGTGTTGTTTGTCTTGCCATTTAGACTCGTTTCTCAGCGACACGTGCGAGAGCTGCAGGACGCCCGTAGGTGACACTGACCTGGTGAATATCCAGGTCCTATAATTTGGTCTCTTGTGAGACACAAACCTTGTGATGCTGCAGTCTGCTTTTGGTGCAACAGATTGCTCTTTCTCAAAGACATTTTAGCAAACAGAATAATAACTCCCCATTGCTGGCGGCTGCTCTACACTCAGACAAGGTAAACTGCTCAGTATGCTGTCGCGAGCTCGGTGCTCTGGAGGCGTATGCTAAGGTGGTGGGAAGATATTGAATTTTTTACCTCTCAGGGCTCATTCATTGAGTATTTATTTGGCGAAGACTGATATTGATTAGACCTTTTAAACTATGCTTAATATGATGTAGATATGCATCAGGTTGTCTGTCAAAATATTTAATTGGCACCAGAATTTTAGGGTATGTGGATGTTGGACTTCAATCCTATTCATAAAGATCATGCTATTTTTTTTTCTATTTTTTTGCATAATATAAAGATAATATTATATTTATTATTGCATAATAAAGATTTTGAAGATTTAGATCTATTTGAAATAACAGCTACACATCAGGAGTGGTACTGCCAAGCCTGTTTTCAGAGCTCTGTCTATTTTGGTGTTTTTCAGATTAGCAAAGCAAAGATGTAGACTATGTTTGCCCAGTAAAGATTAAGCAAGCAGTGCCAGTCAGCAGAGGAGGCTTTTCCCTCCCTTTATCTCTGTGGAATTTCATTTGCCTGGATAGAAATAAAAATCAATACAATGAACTAAAAATATAACTTTGCCTTTTAAACATTCAAATGGGGATGTTTTATTTAGTTTGAAACCATTAATATTATGTAAATGTGAACAGTGAAACTCATTTTGTCAACCCTTATTGGAACGCTTAGCTTTAAATGGGCTTGTCTGACTGGCTGGCCAGAAATTTTCACAAATTTCACAAAGAATTCAGACACTAAATTTCACTTATTCCAGATTTTATATTTAGTCACCTATTAATTCTGTATAAATACAGTTTTGCTAATTACATGTACCAATTATAAATTGAGAGAAGTTAAGTTTAAGAGAAGGATGATAAACCCATCACATGTTCTTTCCTGGATTTTAGCTGATGTGTGTTTATTTTTGTTCTTTAGGTGAGGAGTGAGAATGCGTTTTCTGGCCTCCCGGGTCCACTACAAGACCCTGATAGTGATCTGTGCCCTGCTCACTCTTGTCACCGTGGTGCTGTGGAACAGGTGTACCAATGAGAAGGTGTTTCATACCCTGCCCCGGGCTCCTTTAGCTCCACCCAGCCCTGGGGTGGCCGGACTTCAGCAGCAGGCCCAGCCCCCGGAGGCTCCGCCTGTTGTTGGAGGTGGAGTCCGATACGAGGAAATTGACTGCCTCATCAATGACGAAGTCACTATTAAAGGGAGGCGCGAGGGCACCGAGGTCTACATGCCCTTCAGCTGGATGGAAAAATACTTCGAGGTGTACGGCAAAGTGGTCCAGTATGACGGCTACGACCGCTTCGAGTTCTCGCACAGCTATTCCAAAGTGTACGCTCAGAGAGAGGCTTACCGTCCCAACGGAGTCTTCATGTCCTTCGAAGGGTACAATGTGGAAGTCCGTGACAGAGTGAAGTGCATCAGTGGCATGGAAGGTGGGTTCTTGTGTTAATTGCTTTTTCAAGAAAAGAAATATTCTATCGTAGTTTCTTAGCATTGGTTTGAGCAGTTTGCAGGAAGTTTGAAGGTTATCCATGCAAGACCTGTGTAAAAACCTTTTTATATTACATGCAGTTTGATCACGTCCTCATCAGCAGCTAGTTAGTTCAGTTTCTATTTAGCTAGTTAGCTATTAGTTTTAAACAGCTTTATTCCAGCTCTTTTTTTTTTTTTTCAGCTTATTATTTTGAGAAACTTCAAAATAAAGCCTTGGTGAACCAAGTCTCTGTTTGTTTTCCTTTCTGAAAAGGCTAATGTACTTGAGTAGATGTGTATCAAGACTAGGATCTCAAGTTAGACCAAAATAAAAACAAAACTGTTGCTGGAGTGTAGTCACTTCTCTGTTTCATGCATGTAGGAGTGAGTAGTTTGATCTGAAGCTTACAGACTTACAGAACACAATAAAACCACATGGGTGCATATAATGTGATCATTCATTCATCTTCAGTATCTCGCTTTATCCTGGTTTAGGTGGCTTTCTTTTCAGTGACGTATTTCTTTATATTTTGGATATAAAAAAAATAGGGTTTGAAAATATTAGGAGTGGCCGGATACAAACAACTAACTGCAGGTGCAGACGAGATTAGGCGGGATTTGTCTGAATTCTTCTAGGAATGAAAACACTCTCCTACACACCTCTACTAGAGAACT
>JAOTRN010000036.1:5765873-5777549 GCA_028566695.1 Bagroides melapterus
TCTCTCTCTCTCTCTCTGATACAAGAACAATTAGATATAACAATATCATTAATGAATAAATAAAAATAAACATCATGCTGTCCTCACGAGGGATGTACAACTAACAATAATATAATGATAAAAAAAATAAATAAAAAATAATAATAATTACTGCTAGCTCACAGGCTGGAATAAAAATAAAGAATTAAAAATAGTTGCTGT
Organism: Bagroides melapterus; assembly: GCA_028566695.1. Classification (NCBI taxonomy): domain Eukaryota; kingdom Metazoa; phylum Chordata; class Actinopteri; order Siluriformes; family Bagridae; genus Bagroides; species Bagroides melapterus. The sequence continues at coordinate 5,766,075 of JAOTRN010000036.1, forward strand.
CAAATCACTCCTACATTCCTCGGGCCATTTAATGCGTGATTGAGTGGCTTGTTGGAGCCTGGCAGTGGCAAGGCGAGGACTTAAATGGCCGTGGAGTTGTGCAGTGGCCCTGGCAGCCTCCGTGTGAAACACCTAATACGACTTAAAGCATTGAAGCTCCTCCAGCTGCTGCAATACTAATTGTTCTGACAGGGAGAAATCTGGCTGTGCCACCTCAAGCTTTACTGCTGCATTTGGCCAACGTTTTGTAGGCTGTAGCAGAACATTTCGGCGGTGTAGCACAAGTGCTCAGGGAATGGATTTGGCAAAGGTACTGTGCACTCTGCACCAATCCAAAAGGCTCTTTAGTATGTGGATTAGGCAGCGTTGAGAAATCCCACGCTGAACGCTTCATGCTTGTGTATTCTATAATCAGTGAATAAGTGACTCATTTATCATGTGAAAAGAGGAAATCACATTTCGTCTGTTATTGTGGTCTGAGTGGCTGATATAAAAAAAAAAAAAAAAAAAGCTCTTGCATACAAAAGCAACTCGAGCTGGTTTTAAGAGTGGGCTGCTTTAGAGCTGATATACAACCTGCTTGTGTTTGATATTAAGTGTGTGAGCGAGTGATAAGAGTGTGTGTCAGAGGGGAGAGAGAAAGAGAAAGAGGGAGGAAAATAGAGTGAGAGAGAAAAAGAGAGAGAGAGAGAGAAATATTATCACTCTGGCCCTCAAGCACTGCATAATTTACTCAAGGTAAAGCCTTTGGCTCCTGATAATCTTTAGTGCCGAAGTGATAACGTTAATAACAGTTTGATTACACAAGAATTGTTCGCTTGTACAAGAAACATCTACTCTGACCCTGAGTAACATATCACTTGAAGAAGGCAAGGTCTACTGAACAACCAATAAAACAATGCAAACACGTGTAAACACAATCCGGAGATAAAAAAGCTGAACACAACCTCGAAGTGGTTTGTTCTAATTGTGCAAGAAAGAGCCATTGTGTATTTAATTGGCAGGATCCACATTCTCATGTACACAAGACAGGACCCAGAGATTAGCAGGCATTAACAAAGCTCAGGGTTGTAAAGGTCTCCGAGTCAGATGGTGGCTTCGAGGGCTCTCACAGCTCAAGACCCTCAGCCCCAGCTGAACACAGTGCTCAGAGACAGAGAGCTCTTTTGGTTTTTTTTTGTGTGTGTGTTTTTTCTCTCTCTGACTCACTCTCTCTCTCTCTCTCTCTCTCTTCTCCTAATGCAGTTTGAAATGAAAGCAGTAATTTCACTGCACTCAGACAGCCTCTGGAGCTTCTGAACAGAAACTGAGAGAACGGAGACCCATGTTTAAAGGTCAGACACTGTGGGGTCTAGTGAAGGATACTCTGCTGACAATCCAGTATAAAAGAAATCCCACGAATTCTAATCGTTCTGAGAATTTTACTGGAGTTAAACTCTCAGGATCGGTACTGACTCGGGGCTTACTTTCCTCACCCATTACTTCCTATTAAATTTAGTGTAGTTATGAAAAACTCATAGAGCTGATACTACAGAAGTTGTTTTAAAATAAATAAGCCCCTAGTTTAAGGGATTAACCACTAATAAGAGCTGAGTCATGAGAATTGTCTGCTTTTACAAGAAAACTTTGGTATCTGTTGGAAAATATGTTGTACTGCTTTATTTTGATGGTTTGGCACATTTTTTTTATGTGCTCAATAAAAGAAAAAGAACTGAACAACATGAAATACAGAAAGAAATTTAGTAATAAAAATGACTACCGATCCTCCAACTACTAATATTTTTTTATTAGTTTCTGATTGCTGGGGTTCTGGAGGTGCTACATAACTACTGCAGTACGATTGTTGCTAGTCTGCTAAAATGAGTTTAGAAATCAAGTGAATTCAAGGATACTACATCTGAAAATTAAGAAATTGTGTCCCGATACACAAAGACGTACACAGAAGCTTATTAAATATTTTTTCTTTTTTGTTGTTTTTATGATATTGTGTTTCATATTAGCTAACCTTTCATAGCTAGTGCTAGCTGTGTATTCCAGGATGCATTCCCACCTCATGCCCAGGACAAAGCAGTTACTGAATGTGAGTGAGAGCTAGCTATCCTGCAAATATTAGCTAAAAATCCTGAACGGTCTCTCACTCATCCTGCACGAATCAACCTGACAGACTCCAGATCAGAGTGGATCTCGCTGACAGACACGTGTGTATTAAAGCTTGCTTTAGCCTAGACTTTCATGTCTGTGTATTCCTGGAGCTTTGTGCACATACCTGTCTGCCTTTATCCTTGTCTGTAACATGAACATGAGAATGAGAAACTACATGAAAGTTTCATGGAGCAAGAATAAATAAAGAACTTGACCTTGCAGAAGAAGGAATAATTTGTTATTTTTCAGATTTTTTCCCCATGAGTCTCCATGAAAAGAGCACAGACGACAAGCCCCGCCCCTTGTCCCACCCACATCTTTACCTAGCTAAACAGGATATTATAGTTATATTTCTATGTTATTTAAAAATATCAATGTATGTGTGATCTGGATTCCGTACCCTCGTTCTGTACACCAAGAACACCAAGAATTATATACATAACGTTACTCTGAAACACTGCATATGAGCGACGGAAGAGAAGCCACAACAACGCCTCTCAAGTTTCTGGGTAGACAGCTGGACACATCCAACAGCATCAACCAATCAGCTGTCAGCTGTCAGCTGTGCAGCATTAAAGTTATGCATAACATTCATAAGGACTGTATATTGAGTCATTATACAGCACTAACCCCATAAACTCCACTCTGTGTTGTGACGGATATACACTTATATACTTTATATACCAAAAAACATGCTGTATGGATCCCCGACACCTTTTACTGCTATCAGTCTGATGTGTTTACATCCACTGAAATTTAGTGTTGCACTTTCATTCACTCATTACAGGACTGTGTACTGCTTGGAGCTGCACTGTCCCTCATGAATTATTACACTCTATTGCCTTGCTCCGTCTTACACTGTCTGTGTACTTTATGCACTTGATGTAGTACGCTATAGCGTTCTTAGTTCCGTGTTGTTTTTCATGTAGCACCATGCTCCTGGAGGAACGCAGTTTCATTTTACTGTGTACCGCACCAGTGGTATAAGGTTGAAAGAACAATAAAAGCTTCTTGACGTATCCATTAATGCATTATTTTCATTCAAAATAAAATGGAAAGCGGTTCACTTTAAAAACTGACGGAAATTTCGGTGTTAAACGAGCCTTGGAAATTTGCACTGATGTCGATGAAGTGCATCTGTTAGAGGGACATCTGATGTGTGTGTGTGTGAGAGAGAGAGAGAGAGAGAGAGAGAGAGAGAGATACTTGGCACAAGAGACATGAGTCTGTTTAATCATGGATAAAGGAACTAGCTGACGTTTCCCGAGGGAGTGACCTGATTTCCGGCTGGTCTGTGTCCTGGCAAGCTCAAGCTTCTCCTCTCCTTCTTTCCTACCCTTCCCTGCAGCCGTCTCACCTCAATCAATAGCTACATCAAAGAGCCAGGAGGAGGTGACCACGCTTCTTTGAAGCTGTTTGTACAGCGCCGGGTTTGCACAGCTAACATCAGGACGCCGAGGCTCCTCCAACACGTCTGTTTGCCCACTGCTACCTGCGTATGTTTACCGAAACACCTAGTGGATTTTAATAGAGCACAGACTGCAGCCTCACACACCATCCCACCTTCCACCCTTCCTTCAGTTCTCTCTCCTGAGAATCTATAAACCGATCAATAGGGCTGATGGCTCTGCCAAGCTGATATTTTTCTCCTATGCTGAGTGTTGCCAAGACTAATATTTATCTAGCGTTTTATTGGCAGGCGCTTGCTGGAAAAGGTATTATATAAAAAAAAAATAAATAAAAAAAAAGCAGGTAGTAAGTAGTTTCTCAGTAAAGGCACTATAAAGATTGTCAGGTAGTAGCCAATTACCACAGAGCTTGATAATTAACAGATAGGTGAAGGTGCATTGCTTTAATCAGTAATGCAGTAATGCTGACTTATAGTATTCCACATTAAACAGATTACTTCCATGTTCAGAGGTCACAAGTGATGCGAGATGTAGACTTTGGCCTGTGTTCGAGAGACATTTGCTATAATGTGGACCGTTTTCATTTCTTATCTTAGTGCAGATTAGAAACGTAAGGAAGACACAGAGGAGCGATTGCACAAGGCTCATTTGTCCAGGAAAAGTGTGATTCCATGACATTTGTGTCCCAGCGATTTGTTGGAATAAGTACGTCAAGTGAGAAGTAAACAGAATTTTATACAGAGTAAACACAGTGTCCTTGACAACAAAGAACAATGTGCATATGTCATGGAAAAATCATGAAACATTAATACGAACCAATCCGCACCACTTCCTCTGTCCCACTTCACTATAATTACACATCAGCTAACAATAGAAGCATTCAAATAATTACAAAATCTGAATAGCGAATTTAACAATAGCATTAATTTAATTTAATCTAACATCCCATCCCCTGACATTACAGTTACCCCTTATAAACGATGGCAAACAAGCAACAAGGCACAAGTTAAAGAAGTTGCATCAACCAAACTTCCTGGATAGCATAGGAAGAATACATATAAAGTTCTCATTTATGTACATCTATTGTGATTCTCATGAACCTGTCGCCCAAATTATGGACAGAGATCACATGATTCACTTAAAATCGACATGTTTTTTAATATCCTCAAGCTATTAACATGGGTGCTAGTTCATGGCATTTTGAGTATTTGCTAATTCTGTGCTGAAAACCTCGACCAGGTAAAAGCAAAATAAAAAAAAGGAAACCTCTTGTGATGGAGTGAGATGAAAAAAAAAAGTTTAGTAATGAGAAATTATTTATTTATTTATTTATTTATTTTTTAAAAAGGGCTATATCATAGAATCACCCGTAACACAGTCACACGAAATGTGTTCTCTTCTGTAAATCTGGTTAATATTAATGAGATAAGAAAGGAAAGATATGGTGTAAAATCCAGTCGTACTGTAACACAAAAAGTTATTAAAGCAAAGATCAGATCTGCTCTGTCCAGAAGGTGGCACTACTCCCCATCAGAGTTAATTAATCCAACTATCTATATTAAGATCTTTCTGCTTCCCCTGCACCCTCCCTTCTTTATTTTATTACACCTAGAAGCCGCAGTCTGTCTTTATGGACAATAAGGCTCATCCCAGGAAGCACATATTTTCCATTGAGTTTCTCCATGGCAGGTGATAAAACACTGATTATGTTGTTTGAGTAAACGAGTGCCTTCGGTAATAGCCAATACTGAAGCGGCGCTTGTTTAAAGGCCATAAAGTTGTTATCAGGTCAGTGGGAAACATGACACTGCCAAGGTTATTCAACTTTCCACTGCAGCTGATAGAGAAATAACTCGATGTTACGGTATACAAAACATTGGATCGTATTCCTGGCCCAAACTAGTGGAAGTTGGAGTAACGTGGAAATGTGTTAATATTTAAATAGTAATGTTGAAAAGTATCTCTGCAATGCCACAACTTAGCACACACCTGCTACACATGACCTCATTTCCTGTTCTGCGTCCCAGCAGCAGTGTGTGTGTGAAGTGAAGTGAAGTGAAGTGTAGTGAAGGGGAGGGAGGGTTGTGCATGGCTGTTATTTTACTGTTACTCTAATGCTCCCCAAACAGCATTTTGAATGGCCAAACTCAATAGAGGCAGTGTTAGGCTAGAGACTGAGTCAATATTAGCCGAACACACACAGAAGGAGGGGTTGCTATGTGTGCAGCGGTGTGCTAAGCATACTCTCGTCCTGAATCCTGCCCGTAAGCGGCTGAAGCGACCGTGAAGATGAGTGTGGAGGTGGAGGAGAGATACTGAGGAATTCTGCTCCTCTTTAGAGCTGGCTCGCTTCCTATTTGACAAAGAAAAACAATATATTTTGTCATCAGAGACACTTTGTGTGGCACGAGTATTGTCAGGGTCGCATTCTTACCATCATGTTTGTTGTGTCAACATTGCTCAACTCTGCGTCAAGGTCTGGCTTACTCTCTCTCTCTCTCTCTCTCTCTCTCTCTCTCTCTCTCTCTCTCTATATATATATATATATATGTATATATGTATATATATATATATATACATATATACATATATATATATATACATATATACATAGAGAGGGAGAGAGAGAGAGAGAGAGAGAGAGAGAAAGATACGGTATATATGACATGATGGTAATAGAATATGACAAACTTTGTCAAACTTTTTGCAGTCATGTTTCCAAATAACTGTTTACAAAAAAAAAAAAAAAATGTTCATCTCATTATATAAATATATATGTACAATAATATTCTGCCCATTTCTTCAGCACTTTTTATGTTTTGGATTAGCCTATTCAACCACACAAACAGCCTAATAAACTCAATAATAAACACTTTCACTTACTTTTCGACCGCTACAGAAACATTTCATAAAAAAAACAAAAACAAATCACTAACCTTTTGCTTATGATTCATGACCTCACTTTAAAAAAATATGCACTGTGTTTGTTTAAAGAAGTTTAAAAGATGCATAAGACATCTCCACTGGTTTGATCCGGATGTCATATACAAGAGGATAAAATTGAATAGAAAACCAAAAATAATTTAGAATTAGATGCTTCATTTAATTAGTTGGACCACTCATTTGATACCAGCCTGGCTCAGTAAGAGCTCGTCACCTGGACAGTTGGACTGTTTTGTCCAAATTCGAATCACTCAATCTTCTAGTTTCTATGAAAAAATAAAAAAATAAAAATTTCACAGAAACAGCTTCCAGGGCAGTTCACCAGAAAGGTCACAGTTAGCAAACATGGTACATTTTGGTACTGGCCAAATTTGGCTGCTTTCTAAACGTGACACAATCTGTTTTTATCTGTTATGCTTAAACAAGAAGTCCTACATGGGTAAAGAGATAGAACTGGGAAATTCCCAAAAAAAGAAAAAAAAAAGAAAAAAAAATTCACAGCTCTTTCAGGCTCAAGACACAAAGATAGCAAACAGCGGTGAGCAGCTGTGAAATGTTTGCCGAGACTTTCATCTCTTTTTTTTGCGGTCGAGAAGGAAAACAAAGGCAGGACAAGGCGGTGTGTTTAACCCTTTGGACCGCCTCGCTCCAAAATGAATGTTTGTCTAGGACTCTGTCGAGGCTGGAATGAAAGAGACGGATCGTTTGGCAAACAAACAGCGACATATTGATAGCAGGAGTGTTTACACACAGCTCGCTCTCTTACTTGCTCCCGCTCCACCAATCAAACTGCGTCTCTCCGCTGAGTACGCCGAGCTGGCCAATCCGAGGCGGCGCTAATTAGAAATGGCCGTCCACATGTGGATTAGTTGCTAAGTGTTTTCATTTGCTTTCTGGCTCAGCATCTAAAGTAGCCACATGTTAATGCCGTCATTGTGATAGGAAACGTGTTTGACTTTCACTACGGATCATTTCAGCACAAATGGTCCGTGTGTGTCGAAGGATAAAAGCGCGGAGTGTGATGAGTAAAAAAACACACACGTATTACACAATGAAAACATTCCACATTATAATATTGACCGTATTGTTTCAGTCATAGCAAAGGAGGCAGCTGTTGTACATGAGGCCTTGATCTATTAATGCGCACGCGTGCACACACACACACACACATACACACACACACACACACAGACATACATTTCATTTCTTACGATATGACATTTTGTGCTTAGTAAGCAGGGGTGCAGCTATAAATGAGCGTCAACTGCTCTGTCCTGACATCCCTCATAAATAAACACGGCACAGAGATACAGCCTCATCCAGAGAATTCTGGGACGGTCGATACAACGAACACATTATTTTTCTCCCACAAACATTCAAACAGGTTCTACACTCGCTGAAGTCTAACCACTTTGCAGAACTGTAATTATACAGCACATTATAAACAAAAGGAGCCACAGTGGCTTCGAGGTTATTATTTGTATTATTTACCCCCCCCCCAGGGTTGATTCCTGACTCTGCCCTGTGTGTAGAGTTTGCATGTTCTCCATGTGGGTTTCCTCAAGGTACTAACAGTTTCTTCCACCTCTGCCATGTCTAACTGTATGTAGTGTGGGATTTGTGCCCTGTGATGGGTTTCCACCCTGTTTTGGGTGTCCCCCTAATTGTGCCCCATGCCGGTTGGGAGAGGCTTCAGATTCCCTGTTACCCCATGTAGGAAAAGCAGTACAGAAAATATATACTGTACATGGATTATAAATGAATGAAATTTATAATAATGACATTTTACACAGTAATAGGAATTTCTATTGGACATATTCTACATATTCTATTATCACGTTATCATCAAAGTCTAACACAAATATCAATGAAAATAAAAATATTAGCCAATTTATCCAGTTTTCAGTGATCTTATTTATAATAACTATACATATACTTCTACTTTATACTATACTAATACTAAGGCTGGGAAACACGTTAACACATTCATAAATTAACACCAACAATTATTTTATCATGCATTTACACAGTTTATTATTATTATTATTATTATTATTTTGAAAGTCTGTTGCTCCCTGGCTCTGAATACACATACAGATAAACCATGGGTCACAGGAGGGTTTGAGATAGTCTTCATCATGCATCTTAACCAATGAGAGCATTGGGGGTGGGGCTAATACTGCTGCAGCGCTCACACAAACCAGAACAGAAAAGAACTAGCGGGGATTCAAATGTAGAAAGATACCGAACTCTTAAATGGACATTTTCATTTTAAATCTCTTCCACATGGTGAAGTTGATAGATCTAAAGTTATTTGTAAACATTGCAAAATTGAATTTTCTCACCGGAGAACTTCATTAACGTTTAAGTAGAGAAATATTTTAACTGTTACCATGTAAAGGGAAAACTGCTGTTAAAAAAAAAAAACACTTTGATTGTTCGAAGCGTTTACAAACCAAATATTATTGTACTTTTGTTTATATAGCAGTACTTTTAAAATAAAAGTCTGTAATACACTTCTTTTGAATTCATTATTGAATTTTGTGCGTAACAATGTGATTAATGTGTTTAATCATTGCCCAGCTCTAACTAATGCTAATAATATTTTACACTTACTTTAAGTACTAGTATTGGTACTATATAGTAGTAGTTAAAATAAACCAATAGAGTTCTATAGAACAGAGGAACAGTGAAGATCATCTGTGGGTCGTGTTACATATGAATTCTTTCTACAAACCTCACATTACAGTTCAATTGGATTTCTTATTCATTGGATGCTCAGAAACTAAAAAGCCATGGCTGCTCTCAGGTAGCCTATAAAAGAAGGCGGTGTAACTGATACTCTAGTTAAATAAAAATCACATTAACATGATACCACAGTGCTGTCAAATTCTCGGATATGACCGGTCAGGAGTTGATTGGTTTTTAGAACAGCAGCTCTGACTGCAAAGCCAATCACATCTTAGCGACTGAGAGAAGACTCTGAGGTTTGACGTTCGTGCTTTTTCAGGAGTTTGACTTATTGCCTTAATTATTGAAATTCAAATTCGCATTTTATTTGGTGCGTACACGATCACAAACAGTACGTCATGTGGTCACGTGCTTTTTCCTCTTGTCTGTGTAAAGCGTGTGCAGTGGGTGTGAAGTTGTGGTGGTTTGTGAAGAGGGCAGTGGAAAAAAGAAAACCTGGTGAACAATAACCGTTTGTAGCTGCTGTAACATATGAAACAAATTTTTTTTAAACATAGCTATAAAAAAAAAGTATGATATGTTTTTGTTTTTACTTAATATATGAATTCATGGTAAGTTAGTGATGGGGACTAAAACCTGAGTGCTGAGGACTAAAAAACAAATTTGTTGTTACAGAAAAAGAATCAAAATAAATGTAGTCGTAGGCCGCATCAGACCGAAGCACAGACTCACTGAGGATCTTTATATCACGTGTGTTAAAGATTTGTATATGTCATGTTTTAATCCTCACTCAGATATTATTTACGTAATACGTTGTTTTGTGAGCATTTAAATTTTTTCTATTAAATGAAGAATGAACAAATGAATATTTTTTGCGATATGTGATGAGATGTGTGATACTATGTGATGTGTGATGTGATATATGACGTGATGTGATATATATGACGTATATATATGATATATATGATATGATCTGATTTGATGTGATATGATTATATGAGCTGAAACACGTTTAAATTAACTGTAGAGATTGACAAGCACATACAGTAAATAAATATATAAATAAATAAATATATAAATATAAATATATTCAGTAAATAGGACCTAATTGAGCAGACACTAGTGTTTCTGTCCTCACTAACGACTCTTGACTCGTGTTGTGAAACGGACATATTCTTTTCAGGAAGGGAAACCGGTTCATGGGTTTAAACAGCACCTATTAAAAGAGAAAAAAAAAGTTTTGTATGTGAAGTCTCTATTTAAGTTGGCTTTCTTCTGGTGAATGTAACATCTAAAAGCCAGACATCCGTCCTTCCTGCTGCAGTGCAAAAGGAAGTCATGAAAATGTTATAGGTTTTGCTTAATAATAATGTACATCTGAAAGAATTTTTGACGTGGTGCTGACAGTTTCAGTGGCCGGTTCGAAAAGCACGACTATCCTCACTTAATGATGTCCTGAACTGTTACGGCTCGGCAGTCGCGGTGGAATTCTCGTTGGAATTATCCGCAGTGTTCCCGACCTTTCATTTTCTCCTGAGCGCAGAGTCAGGTATGCAGGAACGGGCCTGTCAGGTCTCTGATATTTGGCTACGAATGATCCACTTTTGATGATGAAGCATTGGGGAATAGATATAATTTGAGGGAGGAAATTGACGCTCAGAGCATGAAATTACCCCTCATTAATCATGCACGGCTATTTAAAGCGGATATCCGTAAATTAATTCCCATCCCCTCCCCGCATAATAACTCCCAGGCTGCAGACAGGGCCATGAGCAGCCATCAGAAAACATCACGGAGCTGGATTTGTTACGATTCAGAGCTGGTTTCACATGACCAGCTCGACTAAAAGGGCTGCTCGGTCTCTGAGGTCTTTGAGCTCTGTGTCTATGGAGAGATGATTTCACTCAGAACATACATTTCAGCATGACTGTTTAAACATTTCCCATTAACACTCCATTTATTACTTTCCAGCTAACCAACAACATAAACATACTTCCCGGTTATGTCTCTCTCGACTAATGAATGTTAAACAGATTATATTTCACTCTTACTATGTTTAACGTTTACAGAAGTTGCGTATGCCTGGACTTGGCTGCTGAAATCACAAATCATGAATTTCACTCTCAAGACATTTTAATGAGACATAACTAAGTCTTTTAATAACTCTAATCTGACTATAATCTCTATATTACTCTAATACTGTCAGCTCTAAGTATAATTCCTACGTATTATACATGTTTCTTTTCACTGAAAACTTTCATAAGTATACAAGTAAGGCATAATATCTCAG
>JAOTRN010000036.1:5855794-5870474 GCA_028566695.1 Bagroides melapterus
TGCTATACCTCCTGAACAGAACATCAAAATTGTTGCTAATCGTCCTGTTCCTTCTCTGAAGTTCTCTCATGCGACTCAGCATGGATTGAATTATTGAGTCATGTCCTAGTACTTCATACCTACCCACCAGGACATGAGTTTCCCCACACTATTTGACAGAGCTTCTCCATTCATTCCAATCAGCCCTTCTTCGGATTCCTTTTGCAGAAGTCTTAATAATAATTTGTTGTTATAATAACACTTTGTTTCTTGACTCTGCGCTTTATTTTGTACTGACTGTCTTTGTATTACTTTGAACTTAATTGCATTGATCTTCTTCATTGTGGTTTCTCTAAATTTCATTGTATTTTATTGTTGTGCTTTCAGCCGTGTGCATTTTGTCAGTGGCTCTGGGTAAAGGAGTCTTCCAAAAGACTTTGGAAATGTGGAAACGTTAATTAAACTGAGGCAGATTCTCGCAGTCTAATATGTGTCGGGTCAAGCGAGTCAAGACTGCCACCGGCTTGTAGACTAACAAAGCCTGCTTTAAGCCTGCTTACAGATGTTTCTTTGTGAGGGATTTCATTAATGTCAGTAAGTAAGTAAACATATTCAGACAAGGAAACGTCAACCATGCAGATTTCCATGTTTTCATCAGGACACAAAGGTAGGATACCGACGTGATTCGTGTTAGAATCATCCAAATATTTTGTAATAAAGAATATAGAATAGAATTTTAATTCTGAGATTTGTCAAGTAGGAGAAGGAGAAATAGCAATGTGTTAAGGGAATCCGTCCAGCATGCAGAATAACATTTTAACCTGGCAGAGGATCTGAAGCTAATCCTGGGAACACTGGGCATGAGACACTCTGAATGGGACACCAGGCACACATGTTCACATCTGGGGCAATCCGTGTACCTGTTTTGAAACTGGAAATCCTGAAGGAAATCCCAGGGGAGAGCATGTCTTTTATTTTTCTGTAGTATTTTGGACTTTTGTTTTGTTTCAGCATGTGTTACATTTACATCATTTGGCAGAGGCACTTATCCAGAGCCACTTACATGTAATCTCATTTTATATGACTGAGCAACTGAGGGTCAAGGGCCTTACTCAGGGGCCTAGCAGTGGAACTTTCTGATCAATAATCCAACACCTTATCCACTGAGCTACCACATCCCCTTCTTATGACTTATTTTATGCAGTTACTTCTCTCTGATAAATGAATGTACGATTATTTATCGCTCTCATGCATAACAAATAATTAACTGTATGCTCGTGTGACCTAAATCTCAAGTGAATTGCATGCAGCAAAATAATATATTGTGATGTATGTGCATTACGAGATGAATGGTGTTTGAAAAAGTTTGACAGAGGCAATTATAGATGGAGCCTTAATCATGAGCGTAAGAAGGGGGTCACAGCTGATGGCAAACCCCCATCTAACACACTGATACACACACACACACACACACACGTACAGACACCATCTGCTGCCGTGTGCTGCCACGGGCCCAGGGCAGGAGCCTTTTACAATGGTGCAGAAGCATTGTGCTTTGTTTACCATCTCACTGTGTGTGTAGGTGTGTGTGTAAGCAAGAGAGAGAGAGAGAGAGAGAGAGAGAGAGACACTTGAGGTCCTGTAGCCACAAAACACAAACAAATCTAGTGTGAGTGAGTGTGAGAGAGAGAGAGAAAACGAGGGAGAGAAAAAGAGAGAGAGAGAGAGCGAGAGAGAGCTCACGCATGTTGTCTATCAAGACACTGATGCTGTCAAGAGTGCACCAGAAGGAGTCCCATCTGCTCTTCCTCTCTCTGCTATCATTACGCTCATCACTCTAATTATCCTCATTTCTGCAATTTATCTAGTCCTCACATCAAGGTTCACGCAGCACAGAACAAAGAAGAGGCGATGCATCTTACGAGGAATTCGATGACAGAAATCGAGCTCACCTCTGTGTCTCAATCAGAACACCAGAATACTGTAAACACAGGTGCACCTTCTTGTTTTCTTTCAACTAAACGGTTAACACAATTCGCATTTTTCAGGACTCGCAATCTCACTGAGACACTGCTGAAAGCACCAGGAAGTCATTAGCAGTAAGGACTCATTGCAGCGCCGCCTGCGTTGATTGAGGAGGTAAGAGAGAACTTCATAATCATGTTAAATTAGAGGTCCTTTAGATTCAATCTCACCCCTTACCAATCTCTTAATTACTTATTTGTCCCAATTATTTGCTTTAGTGAACCCATTACGACCCCCTTTCACCTCTGAATTAGCTGGTGGCAGCTGCAATTATGCCAGTGTGAAGCCCTCTTCATCAGACTGAAGCCTGAGAGCTGTCTGGGGAAATCCGGGCTCTTCGTGTCCCGGTGTCGAATATTAGCACCGAGAGCCATGTGCGCTAGAGCAAGTGGAACGTTGCATATCGTTAACACGTTCAGTAAGCAGATTAGTGATTGAACGCTGATGTGTTCAATCAGAAGGCAAATACTGGTGTGATAGAAGCGTGATACAGTTTATCAAGTCGGCTTGTATGAATACTGAGTATGGATAATCAGCAGATAGATACACAACCAATATATATTTATATACACCTATATTTATTCAGGAACAACTATGTTTAAAATTGCGTATTTAAGCAGAGGAGAAATACATAGATAACTGAACCTTTTTCACACACAAAAAAAAATCACTTACATCGCAAATATAAACACAATATATGCCAAAAAAGTATGTGGACACCTGAGTATTGAACTTCCTGTTCCAGAACCAGGATTTAATATGGAGCTGTTCACCCTTTACACTGCTATATACTGTAAGTACTGATGTGTGCAGAGAAGTTCATCCCAAATGTGTTTATTGGTGTTGAGGTCATGGCTCTGTGCAGGACTATTGAGCTCTTCTACACTAAATCTTGAACAGCCTGAACAGTGTTCGAAGCTACAGCACATGAAGACGTCCTGTACAATTGTCTGCGTCTGACATTGTGGTAACAGTTTGAAGAACAGCCACATATGGATGTCATGATCATGTGTCCATAAACGGTTGACTCTATAGTGTAGACTAAACTATAAAATATTAAGATAAATGTCTCTGATGAAAAAATACGAATAAAGTCTCTTTATACAGCATGTAAACATGTGCAGGTCCATTTTTTCTACCAAAATGGGTCCTTTAGTGAGAAGAATTTTCTACACAGTTGATATGAGAGCCAATTCCATGTGATGTTGTTCACTTTAAGCCTCATGGCTATTATTGTTATCGACTTTAATCTACTACAAGCTACGAGCAATTTTCTTATATCGTATGTTAAATTGGTTACAAGATTAGATCAAATTAAAGATATAGCCACTATTTTCAAACCAGTAACGGCCTGGTACATGTGCTTGGTGTGAGTTTGAGGCCATCTTTAAAAATATGATGGGAATTTTTTAAAGTCTCGGTTCAAATAACATTCAAAATGTCATAGAGTCCTAGTTTCCTGTATAACTCTCTAGTTACACTGCCAAAGAGCTCCAGAGTTAGGTTCAGTTACACTTTTACAAATGATTCACAAAATATAGTGTTAAGATTACATATGTTTAGTCTGGACAGGACATTAATCCCATATGTGAACAGCTGCTGAAACGGCTGCGTCAGTGTGTTAATGTTACTGCATGTGATTTTTATGTTTAATAGTCCTCATTAGACATTCACTGAATGTGGAAAAAATCTCATTTAACTAGTGAAACATACGCAGAACGGTTCAATATTGGATTTATTTAACTCGCATTACCGGAGAAACCACAACCGCTCTAATAAGCTCATCTTCCTTCGTTATTACAGAAAAACTAGATTTTATTATGTGCTGGTGGTGATGATGTCAGAAGATGACACGTTTGCATGTGTCTTTAATGCGGTTTCATTATCTCTCTCTCTCTCTCTCTCACACACACACACACACACAAACCGATATAGTATCTGATTTTATCTTATCTTAAACGTTACATATTTTATATGTCACACAGGATTTGACTCAAATGATTAAGCTGTAAATACAGGTAAAATGACAGAGTTCTAGGAATTCTAAGGCAGCATATCGTCCATCATTCTTTCCTCCCTTCTTTTTTCTTTTTACAGTTCTTGTTCATGCATCATGATGTTCACAGAAGCTAACACTCAGAGCCGTCCATTCAGACGTAGGATTCCTAAGCAACTTCGTTTCGCAGCAGACGAGTGAAAAGAGAGCGGGACAAGAGGCACCCGTTTCATCCCTCTTGCTAAGCCGACGCTAATTTGGGGCCTGAGTGGAGAGGGCACTTGTGTCCAGGCCTGATGAAAGCCCTTTTAGTGGAAAAAAAATAAAAGAAAAGAAAAGAGCGCAGGATTTTTTATCAAAATGCTGCCTGCTCTCACAAGTGAAGCTCGTCTGTATGCGTGTGTGTGTTTGGCCACTCAGCACCAAAGCCCTTTAATCTCCACCTTCTAGCACTCTTTTGTTAAGAGTGGAACTAGAAAAAAGCCCAGTCAATGCCGTGCTGGCCGAAAACGCTACTTCAGAGAGTGAAAGGAATGAGAGTGAAATGATTGATGAAGGGAGAGAAGGAAAGAATGGGAGAGAGAGAGATGGAGGAATAAATGGGAAATAAAGGCACATCAGCATGAGAATGACTGTGGACTTAATAAAAGAAAAACGAAAGAAATAAAGAAAAAGAAATACAGAAGGCACAGGAAATGCAGACAGAAAAAATACATGACAGAAAGAAAATAGAAAGAAAGAAAAAAGAAAGAAATACATGAAGAAAGAAATACATGAAGAAAGAAAGAAAGAAAGAAAGAAAGAAAGAAAGAAAGAAAGAAAGAAAGAAAGAAAGAAAGAAAGAAAGAAAGAAAAAAGAAAGAAAGAAAGAAGAAATACAGAAAGAACAGGAAATGCAGACAGAAAAAATACGTTAGAAAGAAAAAAAGAAAGAAATACATGAAAGAAAGAAAGATCTACATACTATTATATAGACAATATTAAAAAAAAACAAAAAAACAAAAAACAGATGAGATGAAATCAAGCTCACCATCAGCACAATTAAATCTAAATAAAGCATTTCACATATTCACACATTCACACATATTCAGCTGTTCAAACAACAAATATTTACAACTGTATGAGTAACAGAAACTGATCCACACTGAAATATAAACAAGAACAAAAAGGCCAAACATTTCAAATATCAAATTCCATTTTAATGACCAAATGAGTTTTACTTTTTAATTGTTGGTTACTTACACCTTTATTATGAAGATACTTAAGTGAACTGTATTGTGTTGTATGACTGTTAATGATGAATAAAAGAAAAAAAGATTAATGGGTCTCATATTTCTCATACCAGAACATGAACTGCACAATTGAGTCAGTCTCATTACCAGAAATGAGAAAAAAGCTTGTGGGATCTGTGGGTATCGGTATGTGACGGTTTTCACAGATTCACACTCTGGAATGCAATGAAAATGAAAGTCTGTTCCAAGGGTCAGTTGTGTCAGTGGTGAAACTAGACCACAACCAACAGATACCATGAGACAAACAGGAGGAAATGATCCAAACTAAAGCCAAATCTAGAACTAGTAAGCCTAGTAATGACTAGCAATGTCTGGAAACCATGAGTCTACACTTTAGACTACATTTTCAGTCTTTTTAGGAGAGTGCTTCCATTTGGATCTTTTAGACGTTTGTACAGTGTGCACTCAAGAGTGATGTGCAGTGCTTCAGGGTTAGAGAATTGCACATCTATAAATGAAAGGTCAGGTTTATTGAGGCTATATTAAAAGTCCATTGGCCTTGCAGTGAACTCGGTGGAGTTTTTCTATTGGTCTGAAGCACACTTATTTCTCTGCACATACTGAGAGGGAAGCAGAAAGTGTCCTACTGAAAGTGCATTAGCTCTCAGCGGGACTATTCTTTATGAGAGAGACGAAGAGAGAGAGAGAGACTCGGCAATGCAGGCACCCCAGCCTGAGTGCAAATGAGTTCAAGGACTACCTGTGACTTACTGAAGGAGCAATGAGACGGAGGGAAGGAAGAGACACAGAGGGAGACTTGTAAAGAAGTGAGAAAGCTAGGGAAAGGAAAATAGCAGGGTGGAGGGAATGCAGAGACAAATAGAAAGAAAGCAGATGGATAAACAGTGTGATGCAAAAGAGCATTAGGCCCATGAGCTGATAGTGTGAGATGACACCACAACACACACACACACACACACACACACACACACACATATATATATACAGAAATGGCCACACTGCAAGCAGGAAAATTGCCACCTCTAAACTACATGCTGACAATGCAGGCTCCGCCCACACAATGACAAACTTGCACTCACTGACACTAGGCCCAGGCCCAAGATAGAAAACGTGTGTACATTTAATTCATTTGTTTTCCTTCTTGTTTTCCTTCTGTGCTAAAATGCTGAGATGGTTAGTATAAGCTGTTCTATCCTCAGCCATAGACTCCAGCTCGTTCTTGAGACCACCAAATGCCTGGTTAGATCTTTGAAAAATTCGGCAAAGCACAGGTGAACCTAGATGTCAGTGGATTTCACTGTAAATGTGTTTCTCTTTGGCGGAGCACAATGAACTTCTGGGACAAGACACATCAGCCCATGACCAGCCTTGTCATGTATTATATCCCACTGTTCCTATCTCCTTGTCTGACTTGGCCTGGTGTTACACAGAATTCAGTCAATAAACCACAAAGTTCAACAAAAACAGCAAGAGGCTCATTTCCTCTTGCTAATGGCCTGATATAGCTCTAAACAAGGGCTCCTGGAAGGTCCCTGAATCACCACAGATCATGACTCTAGCAATGATACTGCTCATAGGTTCTGCCAAATTGTTGTGCTTATCACCCTATTAAGCAATCCTAGTCCAGAAATCCTTTAAAGAAACCTCATTTTCGCTGCAGAACTTGCAACCATTTTCCTGGTGATCTTGTGGTGGCAACAAGTCAAGGTCAGCCTAGAATTCTCCATCCTCAGCCAGAGAATCCAGGTCCTACTGGAAGATCTCCAGACCTTTCCAATCCTACTGTGAGATATAATCTCTTCAGTAAGTCCTGGGTCTGATTTGGGGTCTCTGTCCAGGTTCCAGTCAAACCTGACTAAGGGCTCTTTGCCCAAACACCCCAACTGGCTCCCCTTAATTCAGAATTCTTAATTCACCCTCTGTCTCACAAAGCGAGTCCAGCTCCCCTGCAGAGGAACTTCATATCTGATGCCTAAACTGGCAACCTTAGTATCTCGGTCACTGCCCAGTGCATGTGTATGTTAATGTGTCTGTGAGCGTCTGTCATGAGAAAGAGGACAGGACACCCTTTGAGTCAGCTAGTTCAGTGGTTTTAGCACAGAGCTGAGCCAGCAGAATCTCTCTCTCTCTCTCTAATACTTACATTCTCAAACCCCCAGTGCATTCCCTCTATCTGTCTTTCTCTCTCTCTTGAACAGCACTTCAAACTTTGTCCCATCGAGGTAAAGATGACACACAAAGCCGCTCAATTGTCTTCTAACTCGAGATAAATGAGCTACGCCCAAGGTTGTCTGCTGATTAAAATATATTCAGAATCTTCACCATCATATATATGTCATTTCAATTCTAAATATGAATGATGAATAAGGTTATGTACATTTATGTGACAAACTATAAAAGGCCTTAAACCTGCATTTAACCATTTTTTTCTACCAATAATACACCTTCACATGCTTACCAAAAGTATTTCTCTAAAATAATATAGAACCGTTTGGCAATTTAGGCTACTTTACAGCCTTGCACTGGTGTTTGCCTAAAAAAATCTAATCAGGGAACAAGTCAGTGATGAATGTAGTCAGTGTGCTGAAACTGAGCTTTAAACCTTGCTGGCTAAGTGTACTTTCCGCACACTGTGAACATCCCAATTTGATGAAGCTGGACCAACATGCTACAGTGAAACAAACACGAGCCGAATCAATTCAGTTTGTAATCATACACCAGCTGTCAAAATGTCTGCAATCCTCATGCTCAAGTCATGTAATAACAAGAGCTCTTATTTTATACACTGTACAGACGAGGACAGGCAAAGGTTAAAGACGGATAAATGACCTAATAAAAACAAATTAAAACCAATAAACTTAGCAAATATTATGAGTAAATTAATCATGGATTATTTCCTCATGATGTTTGTGTGAACAGAGATCTGTTCGATCGGTCTGTTTTCAATAACTCAGTTTCTACAGGACAGTTGTAGAAGATTAGTTCTGGTTGAGATGCATGCAAAAGAGAGACATATTCCTGCTCAGAAACATCTGTATTTTCATACATATGCATAGTATAAAATGACAAATTTTGACCATGTGAAAGGTTTTTCCCAAGCTGCCACACATATGCAAACCTGTGGCTATAGTTCATGTCATTATAAGCCCATTCATCTGCACAATAGGTAGACTTCAATCTCTACATGGATATACTGTCGAATACAATAAACATTGACATGAACTGTTTATTTCACCTTCTCAGGATCTACGGTGCAGTGTTGAAAGCTTAGAAGTAGTGTCGCTAGTTCTATTGGCTTTTATCAATATCTTGACTGACTTATTAGTGACATCAGTATTCTGGGAACATTAAAGCACAATGTTCTCTTATGGTTATATAACAACAAAAGGCTGCTTTAAGGCATTGCATTATGCATGTTACATTCAGGGAACCTTTCTGGATCTTTCGCATTTGTAAAAAAGCACTTTTTTTATACAAAACTGTACTGTATAAAAGATCGATTCTCGGAAACTAAAAATCAAACGTTTCCACAAAGTTCTCAGTGAGTTCAACGCACAAAGGCTTCTGTGCTCTTCTCAGCACTGCTGCTACATTTCCAGCACTTTCACTACCCTCAGTCAGTGACACTCAGTGTGACAGACAGTGTCTGAAAGCGCTCATCAGACATGTAAAGATACATAAATTCAATTCAAGAACTGAATTCTCAATAATTCAAGAATTCACACCTAGCAATCTGGAAAAGGCTTCAAAATGCATTCTTCATCATGCATATACAAGTATACATAACGCCTAGCAGTAGCTAATATAACCATGTGAATTATGTTTAGTGAAACCAGAAGGACACGGTGTTTTCTCATTTGTAGAGGTGAACGTAAACAGCTTTGGCGAGCTGCATTATTTCAAAACGGAAATTCATCACAGCCCCGAATTCAATAAGAAGAGTAACACCGGTGTCACTCTGCTCAAGTCTCATCAATGCACACCAAGATACCGAGTTTAAAACACATTTCATGTAAATAATCTGTTCTATATCCATATATAAATTATATATTTAATTTATTAAGCAGCTTCGCAGCACTTCTCGTCTCATTCAACAGGAAAAGTTTGCTATAAACGCGTAGTAGGTTACTGACGTGCCTGTTAATCCTAACCAAAACAAGTTATAACACGGTACCTGTCCAGGAGACATGAAGCTAATACGGCATAATAATGGCACCTTCATTCTTCACCTTCATCTGAGAAACAAAAAAAACTCCTCGTAAAGTAATTGCTAAAAGTAAAGTAATTTATTTTTTACCTCAGTCCGCTTGTTTTTTTTCTTCACAACAGCCTTTTATAAAAGCGACCGTTAAACACTGATTTGATTTGCAGTAGAGGAAGGGGGCGTGTCCATAATATGATTGACATACCTGAGGGGCGTGGCGTAAACATAGTGCGTTCAGCAGAATTTTTATCCCTCGTTTTTGCACATTGGGTGTGGCGATATTGTTTCAGTCCTTCTTTGTCTCACGTTTTTTCCTTTGCCACCAGTCAAAACTGTGAGTTTGTATTTCGCGTAGAGTTTTATTTTTATTTATTCCTCGTATACCACAATATTTTTCTGACGATTTCAGTAAAAAATGATGAATATGCCACAATCGCCTCAGTCACCTCGGGCTTGCTCATTGGGGACAACTTTTTAATACTAAACTTTTGTTTAATGTAAATCTGTATTTTTGTACTACATTTCTTATGATCTGTAAAGCTGCTTTGAGACAATGTCCACTGTTAAAAGCACCATACATATAAATTTGAATTGAATTGTGCTTTTTTTTTATCCATTTATAACTACATTTAACAGACACATAACAGCTATTAACACTGACCTCTTACCAGTCCCTTTGTTAATAAAAAAAATAAAAACAACTTATTTGACAGGCAAAACGCAAAGACTGCCCTGAAGACTGTCTCATGTCGAAAACATTTCAAGTTACAGCTGTGAAAGCACTGACACTGGAAACTCCTTCCATAAAAGTCACATGAGCATCTTAAAAAAACTCCATGTAACACCACATCAACAACCACAATTTGTTTTGCTGTTGTAGTTAAATATCATATTTCAAATGAAATAATTATTAGTTAATTATTAGGCAATATTATAAGTCACATCCGTTACACAAATCCCTGTGCATATAGAAATAATATATTACAAGCACATTAATATATTCTTGTTATTAATCAATACCTGTCCAATCAGGATCAAGAATTCAGGGGTATAAAAGGAACTAAGTTAAAATGATTCCGTACACAACTGAGAGCACCGGGACAGATAAGGCTCACTGTAAGCAACTGCCTTGTAATAATCCTAATTACATGGCACCAAATTTACTATCATTTAACATGCATGTAATGAGTAAAGTTTTATAAGTTTTTTTTTTAATTGACTTTGTTCATGTTTGTTCATGCAGTAAAGTGAAATAAGTGACTAGGGTCTTGAATATTTTTCACCAACTGGGCCTTAATAAGGTCTATCAAAGAAATAAAACTCATGCACTAGGGGGAAAAATCATTAACTAAACAGTTAAAAAAAAAAATCAAACAAAATGATAATGTGGCTAATGAGAAGTAACAACTCACAGCTTTCCAGCACAACACACTTACTGTTAGTCAGAAAATTAGGCTTTGCTTGTTTTATTTACTGATGCGACCCATTTAACTGCTCAATCATTTATTTTCCACATGATTTATCTTTACAGTGCTTATTTTTAACTACAAGTCTGATTAGACTCCTCGTATTTCAGCTGTTCAGGCAGTTTAAACAAGCTAACAGTTATTTGTTTACTGCGATTAGATTTTGTGTCCTCAAAACCTTACTGCAAATAAACATTTCTGTGGTAAAATTGAGAGAATAATGTTCTGTTATGACATTCTAGCACATGAATTCATTTTTAATGCGTACAGGAGGAAAATAAGAGCTTAATAGTTCATCTCTACGTTATTCATCCACTAAAGTTGCCCATGACGAGTGTCGAGAGGATTTTTATTATTTCTTTTATATTTTATTGAATTTTTAACAGTGTTGACAAAGATTGCTACACAGTTTGGTGTGAAGTAAGGGCCAAAAAAAAAAATAATAATAATTAAAAAAAAAAAAAAAAAAAAAAAATGACATGCTGCTTCCACAGTAGTGCAAAATACACACCAATCTGAATGGCTTGGATCACATTTCAAAAGTTCCCCTATCTGCTTAAACACACTCCCACACAAAGCAGCATGCTTCAGCCCATCATCACGGTCAAGAGCAGGTTGTGAAAACACTCGTGATCCTGCACTCTTCACAAAGGAACGTGCTCAATCAGAGAGCAGCCACAGTGTTTTCTTCATTGTGTGTGAAATGACAAATGAGCCTGTTTGAACTGTTGGTGAAGGTAAGTGACTAACAAGCAAAGCACATGTCCGTCGAACCAAATTACCTGCCCCAGCCACGCCCACCACTCCACCCTTTTCCGAAAAATCAACGAGACATAAATTGAAGACAAAGGAACAGACAATCTGTACAGTTAGTTAACTGTCCAAGTTTAATATTGGTTTTAATTTACAAACATCTCCCCACGTTCCTCTGGGTGCTCTCCAGAACTTGGCAGAGTCTAACGCTATTTGGCATTGTCCATGAAACTGCCATCCACAACGTCCAAAATGCATCATCCATGGCTGCTGCGGCATCACGTTAATGTCCAAACTCAATCAGCCAAGCTTTTAAAAAGGTCCTTGTTCAACACCATGTCCACCCTGAAGTGGGTCATTAACTAGCAACCCAGAGAGTCTGCTCACAAAAAAAGAATCAGGAAAAAAAAGGGAAAAAAAAAAAAAAGAGAAAAAAAAAAAAAAAAAAAAAAAAAAAAAAAAAAAACAAAAAAACAAATCCACCTTTAAAAAAGTAGGTCCTAATCTACGATTTTATCAAGCATCGAGGACATGAGGACAAAGAAACCCATCACAAGTATACCAGGACAAGGAAATATATATATGTACATATAATCATATATATTTATAAAATGTTTTATTACTCCATATATACACTTTTCACAAGTCGTCCAGGGAGTGGGAGGCTAAAAATGAAGCACTGCTTCATGTTGCATCACAGATCAGTTGCTTTTCGTCAAAACAAAGCAGGAAAATAAAGGACTAATGACTGAAGGAATAGGCACACACACACCTGGAGAATCTCATGACCAGACCGAATGTAAAAGGCAACACAATATGTACTTCTTTAGTGCCATCCGTGAGCGGTCCTCAGATTAGTTGAGAAGTCTCTCCGAAAGTTCCTGTTGCCGACCAGTATCACAAAAAAACCATCACATATTAATTCCCAGGTGAAATATAACCCCAGCATGGTTTCCCATCTTGATGGACTTTGGAGGAAAGGGTAAAGGATCGGTCAGATTCCACTGTTAATGAGCCTGAAAAAAGCTCTGGTCGCAGGTCCTTGGATTTAGTGGATCACTCGTAATTCTAGTAAATGACTTCATACACTGTGGCCTTCTTGTCACCAGATCCCGTCACGATGTATTTGTCGTCAGCAGAGATATCACAGCTCAGGACGGATGAGGACTCCTTTGACTGTTAAAAGAAATGGAGAATAAAACGTCACCACCCTAATGATCAACCAGATTTTATTTTAGAGCACGGTCAATAAGTTATAGAGTTAAGAGTAAATAGAGCGTCAGGATATGCAATTAGAGGAAAATAATCAATGCCTGATGTTGTTATCAATCATTTTCTACTACAGCATTTTTGCTAACGCTGAATTTTTATTCATTAATGATCATCATGAACTTCTTATCCGTTAAGAGATAGGTTTAATGCTGTTTAACATCTGCACATCAAGCTAGTCCTGATTATCCTGGTCATGGTCTCAGTGTTTTTCTCTGTAATCTGTTGAAGTTAATAAACAGCCGGCATCTTAAAAACATGAACTTACAGCTTCGTCAACAATGGAGGCTATTTATGCGATACAAATTCACTATTACTACAGAAACAATAGCCTAAAAACGAGAGCATTAACAAACCTGTGATTTGTCTGCAGTACCGTCAATGCTGCTGCTAAACAAAGAGCAATAACAATACCAAAACTCTTCCTCTTTTAATTTCTCAATATAGAAGCTTCTGTTCTTGTCATTACTGAAAACGGAACAGTGTTTCATGTGTGTCATACTCTCACAATGGCTAAGAAAATTCTTTAACCTCCTGCTTCATCACCATGTACACTCTTCCCAGTCAGCGAGTTAAAAGCTTTGAAATTACCATCCCTGCCTGCATGGCTTTTGCTAAAGAACACATCAATCTCGGTCCCATCGGGGCCACACTGTGATGCGAATAAGAGCGAGTCGGTTATTGAGTCACGTACCTGGAAAATGCTGGCGCCGTACGGCGTCCTCCAGGCATTCAGCAGATTGTCCTTCCCTGTGCTCACAAACCATTTACCTTCAGAGCGGAAACATCAAGAGTTAGTGCGGGGAGGGAGAACACACGCATACACTCTCGCTGCTTTG
Source organism: Bagroides melapterus (assembly GCA_028566695.1). Taxonomy (NCBI): domain Eukaryota; kingdom Metazoa; phylum Chordata; class Actinopteri; order Siluriformes; family Bagridae; genus Bagroides; species Bagroides melapterus. The sequence continues at coordinate 5,869,579 of JAOTRN010000036.1, forward strand.
AAAGGAAACACTCAGATGGCCAAGGACAGAAGCAAGGTGATGGAGGCATTTTCATTCAAAGCACCTGCTTCTGTTTTGTGTGGGAATAGCCTAGCAGAGCAGCATTGTGCATGCAAAAAAAAAAAAAAAAAACAGATGTCTTACCACAGTAGGCGAATTTGAGGGACAGCACACAGCTCTCATGCAGGTGTAGCTGATATTTGTCTGGTTTGGTGTGGTGAAGAACTTCCACATTGCTGCTCTCCATTCCTACAGCCAACCATTCACCGGTCGGACAGTAGCCCAGAGAGAAGATCTGCAAAAGAAGAAGTGTGGTTATTCTCACACACAGCAGGGCATACGATCACACTCGGGGTACAACGTTTCAAACTTCACAATGCTCTTTAACAGAGTGCGGCGTCTAAATGAGGAGCTTCTGTGAGAGGAGATACGCCTATGGTTGGTCAAGCAAGCTACTACTGTACTTTAGGAAAGAAATATCATGTCTTGGTTACGCTGAAACGCCTCTCTGGTGAACAGTAGAAGTCTGAGCTTTGTAAGTTAGGTGCGTGAAGCATAGTCAGTTAATGCGACTAGATAAAATGTTAGTTATTTGATATTCACATCACGTTACATGATGGTTAAACGTGTAAGTAAGTCGGTGTTTATGCGCCTTACCTGTGAGGTGAAGTCGTGCTGCTGGAGCTGTCGTCCCTCTCTCAGGTCCCAGGAGCGGACGGTGTTGTCCAGACCACCCGTCCACAGCTTAGTGCCGTCGTGAGAGATATCTATACAGCTCGCGCCATCTGTGTGACCCTGGAACTGCCTGCAGAGCCAGCAACAAAACAAAAGTATTTCTCACGTTGTTCACACTTTGTAACCTGAATACTGGTGAAATGGACACACAGACACACACA
>JAOTRN010000036.1:5946240-5956737 GCA_028566695.1 Bagroides melapterus
AACTAGACTTAATTTCTCAGGTCATTTTGCTTATCAAGAAAGTGCATCTTGATTTAAGAATTTCTAGATATTTGTACTAAAATAGAGACAAAACTGCTAAGTAAGAAAGTCGTTTTTTGCAGTGTATATATAGCCAAACATATTTATACTGAACTAAACAAACCCTAGCCATTCTATATGTTTGTGTATGTATAATAATTACACACATGTAACGGTTATTTTTTCAGTATTTGTCATTGCACTGGCCACTTTGCACATCCTGCATTAATGTAAAATTAGTGTTGGTATTTTTACTGCCCTTTAATTGTTTGTTTGTTTTTTCTTTGTTTAAATCTTTAACAAGCTTAACTTTATTTTTAACCTTTGTTTCTTATGTTTATGCTGCTTCTCTATTATTAGTATGCACCAACTATCCACCGAGACATATTGCTGTTCATGTAAACCCTACAGAACCTGGCAATAAACCTAAATTCTGACTCTAACACGTGAAACGTGAAACTTCTGCTCTGCTCTTGCTTCATAACAGGACACACTCTCTTCCCTCTTCCACATATATGACCTGACAGAAACACGTGATTAACTAGTGTCACTATGATTGACAGGGGAGAGTGTAATGCCATCTCTCCCACCAGGAGAGCATGTTCAATGTAGCTAACGTCTCTCTCGGCCACAGATGGCACCAGAAGTCAAACGCTCTGGATAATGGGGAGAATTTAAAAATACAGTTCACGAGAAAAGAACAACGAGACGCTGCAACACGTGGGAGTGACATGAATATTCATTAAATAACTTCTAGCAATATAATAAGTGAGATCATAGCCAGTGAAAGTGTTAATGAGCTTATCACTGGTTAATTGTGTGGTTATATGCAAGTGCAAATATATACAGCCATACTAAATATTATTACTATGAGAATTCAATTTATGAAATTAACATTTCAAGGAGGGAGAGCTTTGAGGAGGAGCTAAGGTCAGCTTAACCTTTGGATATAACCAGAACACTGCAAAAAATGACTTTCTTACTTAGTAGTTTTGTCTCTTTTTTAGTACAAATATCTAAAAATTCCTAAATCAAGATGCACTTTCCTGATGAGCAAAATGACCGAAGAAATTAAATCATAGAAATATCAAATTTAAGTGAATTTATGCTTAAGACAAACAAAGAAATCTGCCAGCGTGGTAAGAAAAAACAATCTTGAAATAAATTGACTTTTTTCTTAAACACTAAATTTAAGAAAAATTCAAGAAATAATTTCTGACCCCATTGGCAGATATCTTTGCTTGTCTTAAGCACAAATTCACATAAATTGAATTTTTTTTGTCTAAAAACTAGACTTAATTTCTTAGGTCATTTTGCTTATCATGAAAATGCATTTTTAAGAATTTCTAGAGATTTGTACTGAAAACGAGACAAAACTTCTAAGTAAGAAAGGGCTTTTTTTTGCAGTGAACTTGTTAGGAGTGTAATCAGACATGGAACATAAAGCTGATCAAGGTGCAATTTTACATGCAATTCGCTTCAAACTGGCATTAGAATGAATGTTGTACTTTAACCTGTAAAGGAAACTCCAGACTCACACATTAATTCATGAATAATACTATAATTTAATAAGTATTTTTATGATTAGATTTCTAGGTAAAGTTTAGTTATAGTGATCTCTGACATGTAAGAAGCTCTGCTATAGATTTTATAGGTTTTTAATCAATGTTTAAAATATATTTAAAAGAAACAAGTACTTTAGATTGTTGAGAAGGTCATTGACCCATGTTTAAAATGTCTTTTAATTCCACTTCATGTTCATATTTGTTAATGCAATTTGAATGGAACCCAAACGACACTCCAGGCACGGAATCGTCCAGTTACTGAAACATACACGATGAACAAATGGACCCTTACATTTCCTAAAAGCTCTGTCTATTAAAAGCTGTAGGAGAAACCTCAAACCACGAGTCCTGTGCTGAATTCTCAGCTACCTGGAAACTGCCAAATAGTGAAGTCAGATGTCAGAGAAGATGCTTTAATTATTCAACAGGAATTTTATGCACAAATATCACAGCTTGCCAAGCCATTTACCATGGATTCCCCAGGGGCTCGCCTGTCATCAAAGATGGAAATTATATATTTATAACGCAGGATATTGCAGCGAGTTTGTTTATAGCTTTATCCATTTTCTGGGGGTATTTTATCAGAAGACATCCAAGCTGTCTACCTTTTATGCCCAGGGCAGAAAACACACAGACGGGGGCACACACACACACACACACACACAGAGTATAAGTAAACTGAAAGAGCAGGTTTTCCATTATTTTCCAGGTTTCATACACAGCCAGTCTATTTCCTTTTTGTGTGTGATTGGACTACAGAATGAGAAATGTTGTTTTCCTTCATCCTCTCATCATTCTGGTGTCTGAGTTTATACATATATAGTACATAGGTTACGTCCTTGCTGAAAGCCCACATTATCAGTCGTGAGCTTTGTATTTTACAGTACTGTCGCAGTTGACAAAGAATCAGAGAGAAACCCTTAGAAATCTTGAACAGTGTGTGTGACGATGATGACGATGGCAATTGTGGATTCTCTAATAAAGATTCTGCACACTTAATCCAATTTAGGCCCCAGCTACATTTAATCTTTAGAAGGTCAACTAGCCGTTAGATTATAGGAACACTTTCACCTCACATGCATTGTCTTTTGTCTTATTGCTCTTCATCCTGAACATCTCACTTTGAAAGGCAATTGTAACACCGGCAGAATTACTATAACCAATGAGGCAGAGCCTATCAGGCAGTAAAGCCAAATGGCAGCGACACAGAAATTTCAGCCTTCAAGAGACACATTAACCTCCAAATATCACACCTAACGATGTCTTAAACTGAGTTTTGACACTGGAAAAAAAAAAAGTTCTACTATATTCACTGAAGCAAAAAGACATCCAACGGTCCAGCTGAAGTTCCCTGCTTCCTGATCTTAGACTGGATATTATATGTACTGTAGATTCACTGAAAAGGAACAGACGAATCACTCTAACTGGCTATACACAGACACATTCAGAGATTTAAGAAACATAAAAGCTTAGGTTTATGGAAAAATTGCTGCTCTCCAAAAATTTTTCTTACCATTTCCACGAACAGAGCGGTATCTCAGCTTTGAAGGGACAGCAGGAAGAATCAGCCAGCAGAGTCCTAACAGATGAATCAGTCCAGGTCAGACGAGATGGCCAGACACTAAGATGTAAAAGAAAGCTTTTAGATGGAAAAAACACTCCATTAGGACAATATTAGAATTAGCTCAGAAGGCACACAGAGCAGGTCTGATGTTATTCAGATCTCACTTACCTCAGCCAGGTCTTGACATCCAAGCATGGCCTTCAGTATTCATAAGATATGGAAATATGGAACTTGTTGATATGTGGATCAAATATGAAATAGAAATAAGTTTTTAAAAAAGAGAAAAATGGTCTAACTGCATACAGTATATTTAAGCATTCTGATTATTTTTCATAAAACAAACAACAGATGCAAAATAAAAAAAGTCCAATCTTTAACCTATATATAAAATTTGAATAGGAGCCAAAACACACACACATACACATACACACACACACACACACACAATTATCCTTTAATCTACATTCTTTTTCAGAAAATTGTGTTTATAGTTCTAGTTATAATTATCACGATGTAAAATCAATACCCGCAATGTAGATGAAGCTACTATTTATTTCACCATCTTTCTTACTATCATACATTTTTTTTGTATTCAAATGTGATCAGCTAACTGAAATATCTGTTTCACGGCTGTCAGTCTTCTATTTAATTGCCAGAGCCATTAGCATATAACAAAGCTAGCTAGCGTTAGTTTAGATTGGTTAAAAGTAGCCATCTGTCTAGTGCTAGCCATCTAGCTTTAGCTTACTTGTTTTTTCCTAAAATGCTTGCTATTCTCCAATATTCTGTACAGTGCTAGTGTACATATTCTCCAATACAGCTACATGTTACCAAACGTGGTTGAAACCACTTACCTGTACTTACCTGTTTAACTCTGAGTGGCCTTCCTGTTGGATCTGGATTATTTAACTATGGTTTTGATTGTTTTGACTGAATACTCTTGATGTGACTGGAATAATCCTGGATAAATGTAAGTAGTAAAGGTATGTGCAGTATTTGCAACACCATATATAAAAATATGCTACTTATTTATTCAAATCTATAACGTTTCCTGGATTTGCCCTGTCTGTGTCTGTGTTATTTTCTCCTCTGTGGCCTGTCCTCCTCTGACTGACATAGTACTTACAAGGTCAGGGGCATGGACTGAGTGCTGAATCGAAGTAATGGATGCTTGGCGACATCTTGGCCATCCTGAAACTAATCTGAGCTAGAGATGTAATTGTCCTCTGTCACCACTCAGCCTAGGTTGAGTGCCTAGCACACACTATTATCTGCTATATATTGTTTGTGGTTCAATGAGCCTCCCAGAGATGATGACACTTCACTGTCCTGTTTTTTTTTTTTTTTTTTTGAGAAATGTGTAGAAATTCCATGTATGTATGCTGACAAGCGTACACATCTTTTACTAAGGTACCTGTGCACTTTCCCTTTTGTTTCAGGCAGGCTTGTTAATTAGCTAATTAGTATGTATTGGGTATGTATGCATAGTTTTCCACAGCCTTAGAAGATTAAACTATTGTAATATTGATGGATGAATATTATGATGCTGATCTCTGCAAAGTACGGCTCTGAGATCAGCCCATGATCACCCAGATTAGCTCAGTGGTTACAGTGATTTGATCCTGGTACAGCACATTCCCCTCCTACACCCTGCAGCCAGAAGCAGTTTAGTCAGATTGATCTGTAATTACTGCAGAGAGCCAAAGACCACTCATCCTCCCAGTAATTAAGATTGAAAATGTTACCAATCAGTTCGGCTTAAGGCCATCAGACTGTGCCAGGGCCAAGAGCTTTCAGCTCAGTGCTGTTATCTCTGTCTCTAATACAGACAGTCTTTACTAATCAGCACAGATACGCTCCTCATCTATGGTGCTTTCAGTCTACAGCGAGCTGTCGCTAATTCAGGATGGAAAACTGACACCGTATATTACGTTATACAAACGCGGGTTGCGAAGCAATGCCGTGTTTCGTGTCATGTTAGCATGAGATTTATTCATTTAAAGAAAAAAAAGGGTGCTGGGTAGTTGCTTCACAAAGCAGCGGCTCCTGCTTAAAGGTCATCCTTTGGAGTTTCTGTGGCGCTTCACGGATGAGTTTGTTTTATGAGACTCCCTGAGTGTGTCAGGGTATTACTGACTTGTACACGCAGCACATTTGAGCAGAGCCAGTTTGATTAAGAAGGTGATTTTGCTGCTCCCTAATGAAGGCTAATGAGAATTACAACACTCTAGCTCAAGGGGCATTGAGCTCATTAAGCAATCAAAGAGTCTCTCTCTCTGTCTCTCTGTCTCTCTCTCTCTATCTCTCTCACACACTCACACACACACACACACACACACACACACACACACACACACACACACATACACACACAACAGCATTAAAGGAATTAAATATGGCCTGTACAGGAAGGAATAGATTGCCCATTTATACCTACTACAGAACTAAATCCCTTCATTTAGATTTGTGCTGATGCATCAGCGATGCAGGAAGGCACATCAGTTTGGGAGAACTCATTTCTCATGGCATCCAAGTCCTCATTTGATTAAATTATACAAGTCAAGTCATGGGGCATTTATTATCATTTCAACCATATATAGCTGATGCAGTACACAGTGGAATGAAACAACGTTCCAACGGGACTCTAGAGCTACATAAAGACGCAGAGCTACACAGACAACACAAAACTAAATGGGCTTTAAAAAAAGGTCTAAAGGGTAAAATTAACCTGTTCATATAAAGTGTATGTGTGTTGTACTCCATGTGCAAACAGCGCAAGACAAGAGGGTAGTATATATTAAAGACATGGTTACTTTCATGTTATTTTAAGAACATTTTGGTAAGTTACTACTGTAATTAACAGAAATAACAGAGCAGTAACTTTTTTTTTGATGACATTTTTATCATGCATTGATAATGTTGATACGGTGGAGTGTTCTGTAAGTTTGTTTAACATTTACGGAAGGAGTGTCCGGTGTCAGAGCTTTGTAACACAACAGGACCGTCGGTAACATGACGAGCTGCAGTCGTGGCTTATTAACTTCAAAAGAGAAAGAAACAGATGCTGATGACAGAAGAACTGTTTATAGCTGCTATAACAAGTGTGGCACCAGGAATGAGCTTGTTTTGTAGATGTCAAACAAAAGGAAATAGTATATAGTATACCTACAGTATATACTGCCATTGTATAATAGAAATAAAACATTATTATAATATTACATTATTAGTATATAGTATACCTACAGTATATACTGCCATTGTATAATAGAAATAAAACACTTTATGACATGCTGCTATTAGAAAATAATCAGTTTTGGGTTGATTTATATGTAACAACACACCCTTAACTATAGTACATTATAACACACATCGTATTTTTTACTTTATAGTGTGTATAAAATATATTGTACTATACCAGGCAGTATGTCATTTCATCACAGGTCAAGATTTGCTATATAACGTACATTATAAATAAATTTTCTAGTCTTCACAAGGAGTGTAACTGAAATTGCTACAAACCAACACAAAGCCCTCAGTCATCTTATGTTCTAATCTCCTTAAGCGCAAATATGAACACAACATCCACGGCAGTTGGAGGGGGTGAAATGATGCAAGAGGACAGAAGCTCTGCGCCTACACACTTCCACAAAGGCTCTTTACAAACTGGCTGGCATGCCCTCTGGGTTAAATTTAGAGACGCAACACTTCGCCTGCATCGCATTACACACTCACTGCAGTAGAACAGCATTCAAATGCACACGCTGTCTCCTAAAGAGCGGCCTGGGAGATATGACAGGCGTAAGCTGTTGGTTGAATAAATAGATGAATAAAATAGCAGCTAGCTGTGCAAACAAAGATGGATACACACTCCTCCTGGCTGCGCTGGTGCTGTTGTACACATTAAACCTTCATGGGCGCGTGTAAGTGTGAAAGTCAGCGTGCATATGCTCAGACAGCATAGATAAATTTAATACGACATTTCCATTGCAGATGGAGTGGAGCTTCTTATGTAAAATATGTGCTGCTTCCAAGGCTCGGTTTTTATTACACATATGGAAGCAGGAACACGGTCTGCTCATATCCAGTTAAATAAACTGTAAATATTTAACACAAGCCTGCATTTAAAACCAGGCCTAAGTTATATTTTATGCTTGTAAAAATCCTTGATCATTTCTTGAAGGTACTTTTTAAAAATGTTATACACCTGCTGACTTTGGAGAGCTCCAGAATTAATGAATTAGGACGTGAATCCAAACACTCGTTAACTGCAGTTACTGTCAGCACCATGTTAGGGAAAAGCTGATTCAGCAAGATACCACCAATTTACTACGATGCAGTAATGTGTGTGTTGGGGGGATGAGCTCACATATTCCTCCATCCAAATTATGATTAATACAAATTCTTTCAAAAATTATGATCTTTGCATTACATTACGCTAACATGCGAATCATTGAAGTGCACATTGGAGTCACAATAATTTTATTCCCACCCCCATGATGTGGAATCATTAAGGGATTTCTTCATTACTCCGACAAGGAATTCTTCTTCTAGATGTTGTTTCTGCATCAAACCCCAAAAGGCAGTAAACACCAGATCTGTCCAAGCTGATACCAGATATGAACAATAACCCCATCCCCTTACCCTCATAGCTTTTCCTCTGAATTGAGGCTTGTGAATTGGAATGAAGACTGTTGATACAGTGTAGACATATAAAACTCTACACCCTATAACTAAACATACTGAAAAGCCCACTGTGTATAAGTACTTCTATAATAGAAGGATAACTACAAAATAGCTTCAAATACCCTGCTCTACACACACACACACACACACACATGATTTGTGTCTTAGAGAGTCCCTAAAGTGCTTTGTTGGCTTCTATCCTGTTCAATATTTCATGAGGACACATTGTTTTGTAGCAGTAGCCAGGTAAACACAAGATGTGCACTGAATCATAGGCAAAATTAGCTAAACAAGTGTACTGGTTTCAACAAGACCTTGTGCATGTTATCTCGTCAGTCCAAAGACTAAACTATGATGATTGAATCACTTGAGTCATCAGCAAAAAATAAACAATCCAAAGTGAGCAACAATCCAGAAAATGAGGTTTCTAACTCCTTGCCTCAGTCTCTAGAAAGAATTAATACACTTTAGAGAGAATTAATGCGCATTTCTTCTAGCAGTAAAATTCAAGAAGAACAGCGCAGACAAAAAAATTGAGATATAACTCACAAACAATCTTGTATTCCTACAAGTAACTGCAAGTGTCAACACTTCAGCTTCATTAGCTCTTAAAGATTGAATTGAACTTCATATTCCTTGATATTTGATGGTTGCTTGAGAGCAGATGCAACAAGTACATAATTATCTTCGTAATTAAGCTGCCAAAACAAGCGCACCACCAGAGCACCTTTGAAACACTGAGTATTCCATTCATTAGCATCTCTGTAAGCTTATTAATCATCTAACAGGCAATTAGCCAGCTGTTACCATTCGCGCCTAGTATGTAAATATATTCCTGGGTTAATTTCTCCCTCTGATAATAAAGAAAACATTATGAAAATTAGCTCTGTGTCTATGTAAATGATCCGTGCTGTTAAACGTGGATCAGGGGTACCACTCAGCACCACTCAGCTGTGAAAAAGGACAAAACGTGTCTTAAAAGGAGAGAATTCATACAGAGCCTCTTAACCCTTCACTCAGCATGAGCAGAAGACCTCCACAGGGCTGACGAATGACCTTGCAGTGGGTCACTTCTAAAAGCGAGCAGGAGGCCAACATGTACTGTACCGTAATGTCTTTGAAGGAATCACACTCTCTCATTGTCTTTATTCATAATGAACCTTCATACAAAGCAAACAGTGCTAACTATCCCTTAGCAAATTAGCTCTATGCCAGGCTGCACTCTGACACTCGCATAATCTGGTGCCTGATGCAGGGTGTTGAGCATAAATGAGATGTTCTGCTCATGCCAAAAAAATCAGCAAAGACCACAAATGACACAAGTATAATAGTTCTCAGGCTCATACAGCCAAATCATTTCCCCCACTGGACAAGCAGTTAATAGAGTAACTGAAAAGGATTGAAGCGTAATGTTTAGACAAGCTTCTCTTATTCTGACTGCTCTTCCTGAGGGAAGATTAGGGACCCGAATACTCCAAAAATTGAGAATCTGCTAATCTCATTTAACATATTTAAAAAGCAACAAAGCCAACTCAAAGAGGTTATGAATAAGTATGTCCTCATGCCCTGTTATATGCAGACAACAAAAAGCTGTTTATAGAAAAAACAAAACAAAAAAAAACATCAGTGTTGTATTAAGCTGCTTTTTGGAAAATTTTAGTTGCAATGCTAACACTGACAAGATTGATTTGTTATACTAACTCTCCCCCTGAAACGGCCCTCCCTGTCACTTGCAAGTATTATTCCTAGCGAGTTACCTTCTAGGGGAAAAGAGATGAGCTCATTTTTTGGACCAGGATACTGTGTAAACCTGATGTGAAGAATCTGTTGAATGGCTGAAGATGAATCAATGAATCTTTAAGGTATGGCTGCAATTAAAGGAGAATTAAAGGGATTTTTAGTTATTTGTGTTATACGTAATATTAGATATTCTTTTTATTGCTCTTATATCTAAACCCAAATTATTTTTTAATGTTAAAAAAATATGAATTTAAAATAATCAGAATTTAACAGCGGCATGGTATAACAGCCAAAAAAAAAAAAAATCCTTCACACAAGAATTGGTGATATCAGACACTGACACTGCTGGGTTAAGTTAATTGTTAACATTTAAGTGTTCTTAAATGCTGGAAGAGGTACACACACCCAATCAGATTCAAACACACACATACACACACACACACACACACACGCACACACACACAAACGCAGCCAGATAAATAAGAGCATGAAGGATTAGCAATCACGTTCTTTCCTAATGGCAGGGATATCAAATCTCTACATCTCTTTGCTCTCTTCTCCTAATATCTGGCATCTGAATGACTAGCATGCATCCTCTAATCAGCAGCAATACAAGAAGCTTGAATATCCAAACATGCGTGACTACAGCGTCCTTTATGGGCCCCAGATGTGCACTCTCGCTCTGTTGTGAGGTGATTTATTGGTGTTTGGCAGGACTAAGATTCAGAGAAGATGATGTGAAAAGCAGTCCAGAAGTCACATTGCTCTTCTGCTTAATCAAAGACATCTTGAAAATTTTCCTTTGTGGACCCATGTGTGCTCACAGTTGTACACAGTTGTTACACAGGAAAACAAACAGACACAGTGCACCTGTGTATACACACACACACACACACACACACACAC
>JAOTRN010000036.1:5989364-6000341 GCA_028566695.1 Bagroides melapterus
TAAAATGAAAAAGTACCTTGAACAGGTATAGTGTCATTCTAGTCCAGTCCTGCTGAATAGTATTACCATAAACATGGTGACCATTAATCAATAGTAGTACAAAGCCCTGATAAAAATATCAGAATTTGGAAGCACCAAGAAAAAAAAAAATCGCAAATGCTTCACATCTGCAGCTATACAGTGAAATGAACCACAAAAACTATTTATGTCATCAAAACTTGGCCAGCCAAGTCACACCACAAGAGGGCAGCATCGTCCAGGCATAATCTCCAGGCTGTCTTGTGTCACCTAGTACCATTAACGTCCACTAACTCAAATCCATGAACACAGCTGGCTTCCACTTCATCAGTGAGCGAAACATGATCAAGCTTCATACTTTTAATTAAAAAAAAAAAAAAAAAGTTTATTGAGTGTGTGTCAAATCATCTGGACTTTACACTTTGTGCCTGACAAAAAAAATGTGCAGGAGTCCTGCTCCTTGACCAGTTTTATATGAAGATATCTAAAAATAGAGCTTTCCTCTGTATGTGTACAGAAAAAACGTAACAGTTTTTTTTTAATAAATCTGGAAGCATAGAATAGAAGTATAGGAATTCCCACAATGCACTGCAGCTTGGGAAAAGAGAGGGATTTAGAGGGATACATGTTACATTAGGTTTTGGAAACGGATTCTTTTTCTTTTCTAACACTTTCCATTGTGTTTCCAAAGCAAACCCTCATCACAAAATACCAAACTACTCCATAACTCCTCCTCAACATCTCTTAAACTGATTATTTATAACCATCAGGAAAAAAAAGTAATCTCTTCATTCCAAGTCGTCTACATCCAAAGAAAAAAGTGAACATATCACAGCTTTAAACTGCATTCAGTTATAAGGTTGTTATGGGTCACTGCTGTACCTTTAATTAGCTTTTAAGGTTAAAATTTAAAAGGTACACTGCAGAAATTCACATAAAAAAAAAAGAAAGAAAAAAACCCAGCAGAGTGACAAGGAAAACGAGATTAGTATCTTAAAAGGTCTATGATGTGTCTGCTGATCTGTGACATTTCTAAGATATTTGATGTTTTTTTGGCTGATCGTGTTGTCTAACTGCACACCTTCAGTGGATACAGTGGATTTGTGTGAGAGAACATCTCAGGGTTGGGTTTAACACACAAACTGCTGCCTCATTCGGATAATCTGCAGCAACGCTGCCTGAACGTCTTCATCCATGTGACCCTGCAAAACACAAGCAAGTGGATACTGTTACGGTCTGAGCAAATCTGCTTTCAGACACGTTTTTAGCCAGAGGAATGATTTCACACTGTATAGGGCTACATAAGACTCACATAGGGCTACATAAGACTGTTTTTTCGGAACCAGAAGAAACATCATAACTTTATTAGCATTTGGTCATTTGGTTTTAAGATTCTGGTCAAATTCCATTGAAAGCTACTGATACACACAAAAAAATGTTTTTGTTTTGTTTTTTAAATGCCTTTGTTATTTTTATTCTTGGTTCTTTTGCATCTTTACTTTAAGGACATCTAGGCTTGACTCAAAGATCAAGGTGTATAAGTATATAGTAACAGATTTGTCCATTTTTTCATAGTTTCATTTTACCTTGTCTTATTTCCTTTTACTTCTATTCATTCTTTTTTTTTTAAACTTGTTTCCTAAATTTAGTTCATTTTTATGCACCATCTTGAAGGATTTAACTTCACTGCAAGTTCTATGCTGTATATAACTGTGCATGTGATATAAAAAATCTTCATGAAGGATGAATCGGAATCTTATTTTCCAGCCACAGCATCTTCTGATGCGTTTTTTTTCAAACCGCCTCACAAACAACCCAAGACAGATCTGACTATGTGGAAAAAGATCAAAAAGATTTAATAAATAAGCCTGAGATGAAAAAAGAAACCGTAAACAAATCAGACGTGTACGTACACGTGCGCTGGAGACGTACCTGTGCAGCACTGAGAAGATGAGTTCGATAAATTGAAACCACCTCTCTGTGTTGCCTCTCAGCATCCTGTGACAGAAGAAAGAACAGATCAACAGGGAGGTGGTGAGTAATGAGGAGCAGATGTCTCCTGTGAATGTGTCTCAGCTGTAAATAGTGGTTGCAATTTTCCCTGCGAGTGTGTGATTGTGAGTGAGTCAGACAGTCAGAGTTGGTGTTATTGTAACTCTATTATTCTCATGAGCTCAGAGTGGCAGAAGGCCTCACTTACATGCTCATGAGCTCTCTCTCTCTCTCTCTCTCTCTCTCTTTCTCTCTCTCTCACACACTCTCTCGTCACAGTGAATCTAAACCGCAGTTTAAATCCATCCTCAGAACATCCACTTTTATGAAAAAGAATGTCGTGTGGATCAAATGGATCAAACTCAATAAAATACAAAACCAAAGGCAATAAAGTTGGGAAACGGCTTCAAGTGAGGCTTTTTCGTGTAATCCAATTTCTCCTGAGACTCGGCCAGTCTCTCTCTGGCTCAAGTTTCATCTCAGTTACTCATTCAGGCACATAATAAAACATGCATGTGATCATAAATACGAGAATTTCATTAACATTTTATTTTTGCCGGAAAACCAAGTGGGCTGGCTGAAAATGAGGCATACTTCTTCCCTGACCGTGTTTCTTTATGGTTCATTTCTTTGTATACTTATTCATGAACTGATGACTGTTTGTATGTTCTAATGACTGTTCGTATGCATAATCGTTTCTGGAAGTGTCTGAAAAACAGGCTACATGCGCTAATGACATTTCCTTAAGTGTTCCTGAAGAAAAAAAACAAAAACAAAAACCCAGCGTGATCTTTAGAGCCTGGTACAGCTCGACAATGAACAGAAAATGAGCTATTCATGTTCAGGTACTATATTCAAGGTAATTACTGTGCTCCCACTACCTCCTTGTGTCACGTTTGACTTCAGTTGTTTTAAAGTGATGTGTGTTACATTTTAGGGATTGCCTGCTAGCCAGATAACATGATATATAATTAAATGATATAGTATTTACTGCTGCAGTGTACAGGACATAGATCACGATTTTCCTTACACACAAGGTGTTTTCCAATTAGACAACCGAGAAGCCACGTAGCAGAAAATGTAAAGTCATAACAGGCAAAAAAATGAGGTTTTATTTAGATCACAGTGAAGGAAAACAGCAACACATGCTGTTCTACTGATGAACCTTGGTTACGTCTAATCATCATCAAGTGGCATATTTATTTCTCTTGTAACCAAACGGTATTGTTTCATGCCAAACTAAATCATGGTTAATTACAAATCCTACTGTAACATGCCCCATGTTTGTAGATGCACTGGAAGTGTTTAGCCGAAAGTGCTACTTACAGCCAGCTGCTGCTGGAGGCTCTTGACCTGCGCCTGGAGTGTGTCGATGTGTTGAGCGTGTCTCTTGTTGGGAGTGTTGCCAGTGTAAGCCAGCTGGGACAGACCATTGAGAGCCTGTTTCAACCTCTCCACATCTGCCAACAGCTCTGTGATCTGAAACACACAAAATCACTTATTTAAAACATATAAGTGGCTGACAAACAAAGGTTTTAAGAACATGCTGATTTGAAAGCCTTTCTGTTATACACACACCAGATAAAGATCTGCAGGAAATCAGATGTCTAGTAGTCCAATGTTTACATGACTATTCAAAAAGAACATTATAATCCTCACCCTTTTGTCTTTGGCCTCGGTCTGCTCCGAGGAAGTCTGTATCCTTTTCTGGAGGTCTCCGATGGTGCTCAGCGAGTCATCATATCTCTCTTTGAGATCTTGGATCTCTTTCTCAATTGAAGTGCTCTTGGTCTGCAAGGCCTCAGTCTCAATTTTTGCTCTATTTTCGGCTTCTTTGGCCTTTGCTGCTTCCTGGTATAGTTCCTCGCACTGCTCTTCTAGACCTAAGAGTCGATCACTGAGATCCCCTACCTCCTCTTCTAGCCTCTGCTTCTCAGCTTTGAGCTCGACCAGCTGACCTTCATGGCTGCGAAGTTCGTCCAAGGCATGCGTTGCTCTGAGGAGCTCTGTCTGTAGAGTGGCTA
Organism: Bagroides melapterus; assembly: GCA_028566695.1. Lineage (NCBI taxonomy): Eukaryota > Metazoa > Chordata > Actinopteri > Siluriformes > Bagridae > Bagroides > Bagroides melapterus. The sequence continues at coordinate 5,993,399 of JAOTRN010000036.1, forward strand.
CATCCTCAGCCCTCTGGGCACTGATCTCCTCTTCTTCCCTCAGGGCTATCTGGAGCTTGGCCACTTCTCTCTCCAGAGTCTCTTTGGCATGGCTGTGTTGATCCAGTAGGTTAGCATCCATACTATGGCTCTGTAGCTCTTTCTCCAGTTTGTGGATGCGCTGAACCTCCAAATTGTAGGCCTCAGTGAGGGTCTTGCACTCAGCCTGCGCCTCCTGCAAACTGCACGTCAGCGAGTTCCTCATGGCCTCAAACTGCTCCAGGTGAACATACTCATTTTCTAGACTCTGTTGAAGGTTCTTCATTTCAGCACTGCAGAGCGAGTTCTGCTCCTCCAGTTCAGCTCTCTGAACAGTTACCTCCATGTACTGTTGTTCCAGTTCCACTAACTTTAGACTCAAATTCTCCACCTGGCCTTTATAGCCCTCTTCTATTTCTCTGGATTTTTCACTGGACACCAAATTAGCCTCCAGTTTCTTCTGCACAGTTTCCATCTCTAATTTCACAGTCTCTCTGTCACGTCTCTCATGTTCAATGTCACTCTTTGCACTTTTGTATTTCTCTTCCATTTTTGCTAATTGCTCTCTTAGATCCTTCACAGTGGTATTGAAGGCCTTTTCTTTTTCCTCCAGGGTACTCGCTGGCACAAATTTAGATTGAATGGCTTCATGAATAGTGTCCAGCTCTTTCTTCTGGTCTTCAATTTCTTTGTGAAGTTTTAAAGTACTTTCTTGAATGGACTTGTATTTGGAGAAAGCCTCTTTAGCACTATTTTCTGCCTCAGCTAAAGCCCTGTTTAACTGGTTTTTCGTTGCCTCATGGTCAACAATGCTAATATAGTCCTTTTCCAATTTCTCCTGCAGATTTTCTTTTAACATAACGCTTCCCTCTTTCACATTCTTCAACTCGTCCTCTTTAACTTTTCTATCTTCCTCCAATTTGTAAATTTCTGTCTTGGCTTTCTCCAAAGCTTCTTGTAACTCTTTCTTCGCTTTCTCATACACTTCCCTTTTAACAAACTGTCCCTCCAGGCTCTGTTTCAGAGCAATTTTCTCAGCAGCCACGACCTCAAGCTCCTTCTCTTTATCTTTGTACTTCCTTTGGAGATTCTCTAGATCCTTTTCCATCCCTGCTTTATGTGCTGAAAGTGCAGCCATCTCACTTTGGTACCTTTCGTTGGGTACGTGCGTGCTCTTCAGGATGCTGATGTTGTCACTCAGAGAGGCCATCTCCTCTTGGAGCCTCCTCATCTGCTCCTCAGCATGATTTTTTCTCCCGGTTGCCTCATCAAGCTGGTCCTTAAGCTCCTCCAAAGCAAGATTCAGCGTCTTCTTCAATTCCTCATGGGTCTCGACAGGAACAAACTGAGTCTTGAGGCTCTTGCCGAGTTCGTGCAGCTCTTCTCGAAGAAGGTCCTTCTCATCTTCACCATCCTCGACCTCACAGATCAGGGACTGACATTTAGAAGTGACATCTGCTAGCTTTTTCTTCAGAATATCACTCTGTTCCTCCAGAGCCACCCTGACTCTCTCATGTTCCTGAAGGGGAACAGTATCCTGGTGGTCCACCTCCCTGTGGAGTTCAGCCACCTCTTCCAGAACACGATCGTAATCCTCCCGCAGCTCCACCAGCTGCCTCTCCTTTTCATCCACCGCATTAGTCAGAAGGTTCTTCATGTTGTCGAACTTCTCTCCAGGCACCATGATGGCCAGACGTTTCTCTGCTTCTTTAAGACGAGGCTCCATTTCTCGAAGAGTCGCAGCAATCTCATCACGCTCTTCTCTAAATGCATTCAGCTCCCCTGTCAGCTTCTCCACCTCTACAGCCAAGAGACCTTCACTCTTTTTATATTCCTCTAGAGCTTTCTCGCTCTGCTTCAAATGATTCCTGACACGGCCGACCTCAGCTGACGCGCCTTCATATTTAACCTTGACCTCACTGAGCTGAGCTTTGAGGTCATCTAACATTTGGTTGCCGAGATGTTCCTTTACTGTGAGCACATGTTGCTGTAACTGCTTGACCTTAGATTCGGAGTCCAGCATCCTCTTCTGGACATCTCCCAATGCCCCCTCTAGTTCCTGAATCTGTCGATCTGCTTCTCTTTTGGTGGAGTCACGACTCTGAACAAGCTCCTCACACTCCTTGGACTTTCGTGTGAGTGCTGCCTGGAGGCGTTCTACTTCTTCCTGTGCAGCCTCATGCTGCTTACGGGTGGACCTTAGCTCCTGACATAACGTCTCCACCTCGTTAGGGGTTGCAATCACGGGGTGAGAGAGCTCTAAGGGCCGGGATATGGAACGTGATGGAACAGAAGGCTGCAAAACCTGCAATCAGAACGTGCAGATAGAAAAATTAGGGCTGCAGCTCAGCAGAACGTGATCACATGTTCAGGCTTTTTTGATGTTAAATACAGTGATCAGTAGAACGGAGATATTCATCCAGAAATCTCGCCAAACTCTTCATTTCTGCATGCAGCGTCTTGCCTTAAATACAAAAAAATATATATCATTTCCACCATGGCTGAAATAGGTGGCCGAAGAAAATGAAAAAGATGAAACAATTTTCACTACACTGAACACCTCAGATAGTCTGAATGCATATAGTACACAGGGTCAAGAGAAAGACGCGGTGCAGAGGTTCAATCAAAAAATCACCAATAGAAAAGATTTCTCTTACATAATAAAAAAAACGCACAACAACCACAAAACAGTAGGAAAAGAAAACTTTACCTGAGCTGAATCTAGACTTTGACCTTGTCTGACAAGAACAGTTTCTTTCCCTGCATAGAAAAGAAAAAGAAATCTCATTCAGAGAGTCAGATTTGTTGAAATAAATGGATTCTGGATATTTCTCAAGCTTAGCAGGAGGCCTAGGCTTTTAAGTCATAATACAAACTCACCTTTAATCACAGACTGGCCCAAGTAATCTCCCTGCAAAAATATAAATCATGCAAATGTATTAATTACAGTCACCATGTTAACACAGGCCCCATGATGCTGCATGGTGTTTCATTATTATTTGCCCTGACTAGACACTCACCAGATGGCTCCGGAGCTGAACCTTCACAGTCTCAGGAGCCGAGGTCTCTTTCTCTCTGGCAGACAGCATGCGCTTCAGATGCTCCCTCTGATTACAGCAACAAGAGAAGAAAGCGAGAGGAGATCAGTCTTTTATGCTTAAGCGTTAAAAACGTGATGCAGACATGGCTTTAAAAGGGCCGTGGGGAACGAAATGACAAAATGCAAATGACCTCTTTGTGAATGTCCTCCACCATCGATTTCTCCTGTAATGGGGAAAAAATAAAAATAAACCATGAACTGTATTTACATCAGAGGACAATAGAATTGAGATGAATTTCAGATAGATGCATAGTGAAGAGTTAATGTAAAGAATAACACAAGACAGACTGTGAAGCTTTGCCTACCAATTTTTTTGTTATTTGAACACTGCTGACCTTTTAAGTGTTTATAGTTACATTTTCTATAATACCACGGAGAAAAGCTCATCCCTGACATAAACGTCATACCGGTAAACGGCTGTTTCCTAACCAGCTCTGTTCATGCCTCTGCTGCTCTGCCAGACCTGTGACCTACAGTATGTCTGCTAGATTATCCCCTGTGTATGAGCGGTTACTCTAGAAACTGGCAATATAAACCTTTATTACAGCCAGAACTACTTCAAGAAACGTGCAGTTTCATCAAATTAGTCCACACCTTCGGACCAAGCAGAGTCTAGAATTAAATTTCACTGCAGTATTCAGAAAGATAAGGTATATAAAGATATTTGAACATGTAAATTTCTGTTTAAAAAAAGCATACATAGATTCAAGAATGATAAAAAAGAAAATTCCAAGGCCAACAGAATTTAACTAGAAAAGCCCAGGCGTACGTTGGTGGAAGATGCGGCTGAAATGTTTCCACCATAAATAGCATGTTAAAAAGCAAATAAAAAGCATGTTCTTTTAGTGATGTGTTTTTTTTTCCATTGACGCCTTTATTCAGTGTACGTTGAAAGCCGACTTGTATGTGTACTTCTATGCAGGGCTTCTCCACCCCGTAGGCAACAATATTATTATTAACCTCTGAAGATTTGTGTGTGTGTGTGTGTGTGTGTGTGTGTGTGTGTGTGTGTGTGTGTGTATATAAATACCTGACTGAGTTGCTGTTGCAGAATATTGACTTTGTCCAGTAGAGCTCTCTGTTCCTGATGATACTTCTTCAGAGTCTCCTGTTGGCTTTCATTCTGCTTCTCAAGATCCTGAAGAATGCACAAAAGAATTACAGCCCACTGGATAAATATTAATATAGAAATACTGCATATATGCAATCAGTTCCAATTACATGAATAATCTGATCCCTGTTAGATGACGTCTCAGGGGCCACATCCACAGACAGCTGCAGACACACAAGAGAAAGAGAAGAGACTTGGCTTAACCGGGTGGAAATCACTGATCACAATCATACATCTGCTGTGGCCTAAAAATAAACTTTTTTGTCCTTAATGCTTGAAAATATCGTAACCAATGATCGGTTATTTTAATCCTAAAACACTGCACTTCGTTTCTCAACCAGCAGGTGGCAGTAACGTCAAGCTGTAAAACGGAGCCCAAGTCAACACCGCTCTTCTTATTCCAGTATCAGTTTAGCGACGTCACTAACACCATCAGGCTTTGGATCTAATTTAAGATTTATCAAGTAAACAAAATATAAAGTTCACAGCTTTTTTTTATGACAAATAATAAAAAAAGCAAATAAATACTAGAACAAAATGAGATGAAAAAACAAAACCAAGTCTCTCTGGATAACGGCGTCGTCTACCAAATGAAATAAAGGGTGATGCGATGCTACAGAACGGTCGCTTTATGAAATCGACAGGTAAAATATTTGACCTGACACGATTGGCTGAATTTTAATCATCTTATTCTTCTTGACATACACTGGACTGGAAAAGTGTTCTTCCTCACTTGTTGCTCTAATTCAAAATTATTATTGAAAATAATGATTTAATCCCCAAACGCATAGCTGAGGTGGAGTTTAGTGCTAAATAAATCTTTGTATTACACCGAGTGCAGTGTGACTATATGGCGGTACCTGTCTCTTCCTCAGCTCAACTCTGCTGGCTTCTTTAGCTGTGAATAGAGATTAAGGAAGTGTTAATGTATTATATATAATACAAAATGACAGATTACATTCATCAGAGAAGAGTTTGTAAGGGAAATCTGTGATTATCTGCACAATCAACATGTGGACCTTTTTTAAAAAAAAAAAAGAAGAAGAAACCCCAATTTGACTTACACAACAGACAGTGCAACATGCACAAACACACACAAACCCACAACAAACCAACAAAGCTGCTCTGTGCTGTGTACACCTGGCTGGCTCCGATGTACAGATCACTGTCCTAGACGACACCCTGCTGTTTCACCAGCACTACACCACACCACCGCATGCATTTATTTTCCCTCTCTCTTTCCATCTGCAGTCCTTGTTTTAAAACCCTTAATCATTTTCCTTACATCATTCTTCATTTAAACGCTTAACATGATCATATCCATTACTCCCATTAATCCCAATAACACTTGACTGACCAAGACAAGCACATTCTTGTATAAAGACTCTTTAAACTTCACCCCAACTGACTCATCACATCCGTTTTTACACAGCTACAGCTACATCTCTGCCTTCCTACTTCTACACCGAGGACAAATGTCTGTAGTTTTACATGAAAAACATTTTGTAAATCAGATTAATGTAAAACCTGAGGTGATCACATTGCTGAGAAGAAAATTATGGCAGGCAAAGACAAGGCAGCGTACTGTACCAAGCAACAGTGTAAAAACAAAGCCAAGATTTCCACAGCCACTCCCTTGAGGCTGAAACTGCTTCAAAATGAAAGTAAGGCACCAGAATCAAATGCGTGACTTTCATGTATTTTTGAGGACGTGCAAACTCTGTACACACAAGGCAGAGACGGGACCTTGGAGGTGACAGGACCTTGGAGGTGTGAGGCAAACATGCTAACTACAAAGCTACAACAGCCCTGAAAAAAACACTTGTGTACTAATGGAAAAAACGTGTGCAGATGTGGATCCTACAAACACCATTAAATTACAGTCCGATGCTATATCTTCTCTGAATTGATGAAGACTTCTGCTTGTTACTGGCTGCTCAGTGAGGTGATTTTACCTTTCGCATTATCCAGATAGCTCTTGATCAGGTTGATGAGCTCCTGGTTTTTGGTGAGTCGGGCATAGTGATAGCTGTCATGACTGAAGCTGTCCACGGCAGTGACATCAGCACCGCTCTTTAACAAAACCTCTACAGCATCTTTACAGGCAAATTCACAGCCCAGGATCAAGGCGGTTCTAGAAGAGCACATTACATTTGTGTTAAACATGTCGGTTTTCTGAACTCAAAATGAACTAGAAGCACTTAAACTCTCAAAATATTGACTGTAGTCACAGTGATCTGGAATATCATGTTATTAGGTTACAATAAACCAAATATTACAACCATAAAAACTGTAAATACTATACAATAGAATAAGAGGATTTAAAGCTGGCAATTAGTAAAGTCAAGAAATAGATTAAATATACTAATATTTTAATTTAAGAGGAAGTCCTATATACAGTAGGTTTGGCTACATTTAGGATTTTCCACTTTGCATTAAGGAGAAACTCCTTTTGAGAAAATTTAAAGACTGAAATTTAGCAACACTACAAATGCAAATAAATTCAATTTTCCCTACAGGGTAAAACAAACTACTACACCTACTACTACTACTACTACTACTACTACTACTACTAAACCTACAGCTACTACTACTACTACTACTACTACTACTACTACTACTACTACTAAACCTACAGCTACTACTACTACTACTACTACAACACCTACTATTATTACTACTATTACACCTACTGCTTCTACTATTAACATATA
>JAOTRN010000036.1:6001577-6012072 GCA_028566695.1 Bagroides melapterus
AATTATGGGAAGTCTGAACAGCACAGAGATGATTTTACAATCCATAAGCATTCAGGATGAAGTTAAGTTCAAGATAATCGCTCTATTAAATTGTGCAATCACTCAGCACAAAGGAGAATATGAAGAGGAGCAGAACGTGTATATAAAGAACTTGTCTATTATCTCTACTGAACCCTGAGTTCAGGCCTAAGTGAGCACATGCTGGTAAAATGTCTTTACTTGTTCTGCTTGTCGCGCACTCGGATGTCAGCCCCTCGTTCCAGCAGGAGCTGACAGATACGGGGATGACACATCTGAGTGGCCAGCACCAGTGGAGTTCTCCCATCCTACAGAAAAAAAGGTACTGAATGTCATTCCTCACAGAAAATAGAGTAAATAGAGTAAAAGACTGTAGAGTAACTATCGACTGAATTACAGAGTCTCTTGAAAAATAATCAGACTTAAGGAACACTTTTTGCTTCATTCAAGAAAAAAGTGCCTACTGTAATAAAGTCAGCACAGATCTATGAACTTTGCATTAGAATGAAATGAATGAACAGTAACAAAGCATATCTGACATAAAACCACAGAGTAACACTACACCTGCAGCACAGAAAAGACTTTAAACAGAAACAATAATACAGTAAACTCACATCACAAGCACACAAACATCATCCTGTACTTTTCCCATGCTCAGCCTAAGAGTAATTCCTACAATAATCTTCATAGATCTTTCAAAACTTTTCCAAAAATTGCTTGTACACAGTGAAACGCTGTTTTTGTTGCACTAATCCTATCTTTTAGGGTTTCGACTGTATACTTTTTTTTCCTGCAAGAGTCTAAAAAACACTTTGTAAAATGTTGTTCTGGATGAGAGTGACTATCATATAATATGAATATAAATACACAAAGACACAACAGAATGAAGCATGATGGTAAAACCTGGTGTATATCTGTGCTTTTGTTAGCTACATTTCCCTCTCAACAGAGCAGCCTTGGTTGATCAACTATAGTATGTAGATTAAATTAAAAAAAATATATATATATATACACAAATCTATTGATTGTATCTGATACTTACAAAGTCACTGGCGTTGACCGAAGCCCCACTGTCACACAACAGCTTAACACTGGAGGAACAGCCAGCCATGACTGTAGATTGGAAAATACAGACACATGATGGACAGATCATAAAACAAACAAGAACTGGAGATGGAGTTATTATTATTATTATTATTCCCTGCCCATAGCCTGCCCATGGCCCGGTCACGGCCTGCTCACTGCACACTCATGGCCCGCCCATAGCCTGCTTACAGCATCTTATTAACACTGTAATTCATTACATGAGGATAAAGAATGAACTCTAGAAACTGTATCCTATGAGTGTTTCATTACTCAGACAGTTTTGGCATGACTCGGGCACTACATTCATCACAACATCATTGTGTGTGTGTGTGTGTGTGTGTGCGTGAGTGTGTGCGAGTGTGTGAGAGTGTGTGAGAGTGTGTGAGAGTGTGTGCGAGTGTGTGAGAGTGTGTGAGAGTGTGTGAGAGAGAGAGAGAGAGAGAGAAAGAGAGTGAGAGTGAGAGAGAGTGAGAGTGAGAGAGAGAGATACAATACAAAAGATCAGTGGGGGGAAAAGAACCATGAAGTGTTCCTCACCAGCATCATGCAGCGCTGTTCTTCCCTGCAGGTCCACATTTCCAACAGGGCAGTTATGCTGCAACATACAAACCCATAGTGATTACACAATCTTTGTACACTGACATATGTAGGTCTGTGTATAGACAACGCTTTAGAAACCTGTAATATAAAGTAAGTGTTTACTGAAAAGAAAAAATATATATATTTTGAGGAATAATTTCTCTCACTAGCATTGACCATCTATCATTACAAAGACACTTGATTTGTTCTAAAAGTGAAACATCTGTCAATTTTATTTTAAAATGAAGTATTGTTGGTAATATTATGGTGATCTTTAAGGGTGAAACTTGTCAAAAAAAAAACGAGCTACAAAAGAGAAATATAAGAAGATCGAAAACATCAGTGCTTATTAAACATGACTTGTATCGCTGACTTGACACGGTGTATATTCAGTGTACGGAAATTATAAGCACTTGTTCAGGTTCACCAGGTCATCTAGTTTAATGTGAAGCCTTTCTTTTGCATAACATTGTTTCCTTTAGGCACGTTTTTAGCATTTGCATGCTCATATTAAATGTCATGCAAAGTTAACATATCTAAAATAACACTTCATGAACATAAGCATGAAAAAAAACAATACCAGCAAAAAAAATACCAAAAATAACATCATTTATGCATATATTTCCTCTCACTCTATTCTCCTGCGCTCAGGTTTTCTATGTACTCCCAGACTGTAGCATGCTGCAGCCAATCAGCATTTAGCGTGTGATGTCCAATAGTTATAATAGAGTTATAAGTGTTCATGGGTTACGTCTTCACCTCTGCTGTGGTGTGTTTGATTTTGTTACCTTCTTTATTGATTATGGTCTTTTACACATGCTACAGGGTTGACCGTTAGACCGTATATCCATGCAGTTAGGTTTGTATTTAGATACATGATCAATGGTGGGTGAGTTTGTACACCTTAGTTTACTGATTATTTACAGCAAGAACTGGCGACTCAAACATCTTTGTGGGCTGTGATTAAACTGTTAGCTAGAAATAACATTTTGCAAAGCCAAATCGTTTAAACGTTTTTTGTTGTTGTTTTTAAACGCTACACATGGCTCTGAAATGCTTCCAGGAGATCACAAGTTTGAATCCCGGTCAATTCTATAACAATATGTGAGTGTGTCTGTGCTCTCAGTGTGGGAGAGATGATACACTCCCTCTCTCCTGGTGAATCATGGGCATCTGTGAACTCATGCAGTCGTGAAAGGGACAGAGAGCGCTTTCCTCTAAGCTGCCTGGTGACACAACGTGAGCAGCAGTTTAAAATGGCGTGGTTGTATGAATTCACGTGTCTTGAAGGAAACTTTCGACAACCTTCACCCTTCCAGACTGGTAGGTGTTGTGTGATAGGAGAGGGTGGGACCTGGCTAACTGGTGGCTGTGAATGGACTAGGACTAAATAAATAAATAAAGTATCACATAGCCTTATTTTGGATATGGCATATTTGACAACCATATTCATGATTTTGGAGCTTAACACAGGGTGTGCATGACTAGAACCTGTGCTAGACTTTGACCTGTATTGACCGTAAATCTTCACGGCAGCTTTATAACTCTGTTTGACCAAAAGATTAATAATTCAAACACTCAGTTATCAGGTCAAGTACAGGAAAGTGTTGTTCTGGCACAGGAACTGTTTAAGCTGAACATTCAGTCCCCGACTCCGAATCCCAAATCAGGCTCATTCTCACGCTGTTCCCTTCTTTCTTCTGCCAAATTTAAGCTTGTTTGGACATCCTGACTCACCATAATACTATCCTAATCATTTCCTCACTCGTTCCTTCTCTCTCCAGCAACAGCTTCCCAAAAGGGCAGCGTGGTCACATGATTGAGCTGTTAACTGCACCCTGGGTACTGTGAGCTGCCCGAGGTGGACTGAAAGCAGTGGGTTAGGTTACACCGGCCTCTATCATGATGGCACAGAAATACAGGAAGGGGGGGATATTGGTTTAGACACGCTGTCAACACTCCACACACCTTGGAGTTCATGAGACCATTTAACATACCCATTAGGTAGAAGAGTAGAGCAGGTCAGGCTGACATCAAGACTAAAACATAAATGATTTACTAAGAAATAATAGTTGTAAAAAATATAATGTTAGATTATAAAATTAGACATGAAAAAATGTAAATTTGCACAAAAAAATGCTTTATTTTATTTTACGTAAAATAACATAAAAGCAGTGATTTGGCCATGAGAAAAAGTGACAGTTACTCAATCTTGAATTTTCCACTCTACAAAAACAGCCATTAAATGGTGACAATATGAACAGAAAAAGCTTTTTTTTTTTTTGACTCTTTGCTTTTTCTGCACCATCAATTGGACAATCAATTCTTCACAACCTCTGCAGAGTAATTATCAGATGTCAGGATGATAAATTGATGTGCGATTGTGATGTGACAGGCCTGTGAGAACAGAGCTTTCAGAAGGATTTATCAGTAGAAAAACAACAGGGTCATTCTCTCAGCTCACATGTTGTCCTTTATGGTTCTGTTACTTCATAACATACTTTTTTTTATTGAATTCACTCATGCCATTATTTTTTAAACTGATGGAGTGTTTGAAGTGCATATCTCCCCAAACACTTCCCAGTTCAGGACTCGTGTCAACAAACAGCTTCTTCCACTACACTAACAGCTGGAGTACAGATGAAGGTGACTGATGAGACACATACCTGTAGAAGCTTCTGCACACACAACGAATGTCCATTCCGGGCTGCTAAGTGTAAAGCATTTTTTCCTGTAATGATAAAATGGAAACAGTTTAAAATAAATAATAAAAAAAAAATAATAAAAAAAAAAGAGCAAGGAGTGCTGATCATGTCTAAACACCTCCACACTTTTTTGCATGTCTAGTTTATTTACATAATTTTCCAGAGCACATTTCCATGAATATCATTTGACTGGTAATGTTATGTTATGAATAAATCCTATTCACTAACCGGCCAAGTGTTTACTGTAGACTATCGTCAATAAAAAAAAAAAGAAATAATTATTACCTGTTGCATCATTGGCTGTGACATCAACACCATGAACGAGGATGACGCTAAGGCAATCCAAATGTCCTCTGGAGGCAGCAAGATGGAAACTAAAGGAGAGTGAGAGAGAGCGAGAGAGAAGAGAGAGGGAGAGAGAGAAAAAAAACAGAATTTCAGTATTACAGAATTACAGTACTATCTAATTACAGAAAATGGTAGTGAGAGTGCATGAGAGAGGGCGACAGGAGAAGGTAGAGTGGAGTGAAGGAGTGATAAAGTAGGCAATGTGGTGCTGAAAATTGATGCCAGCTGTAACTGGCTACATCAGCATTCACAGAGGATGATGGGAAACTCAATCCTCAGCCCTTACCCTCACAGCACACAGAATGCATTTTCACCTTCCTTCTCAAATCCATATAAATACCATCCCTCCATACATTAGAAGATGTGAATGCTGGCAGAAGAGCAGAAGATTATGGAACTGCTGCAAACGGGCAAGTTGTGCCTTCTGTCCTGACCGACTTGCCGATGGCGAACAAAAGTTGTTCATTTCCATTAACAGCAAGTGTTTTTATCATCTGAGGTATAATATTACTGGAACGTTAGGAGAACTTCAGCCATTATTAGTGCACTTCCTTGTTCGATATCATGCACCTCAGCTTTAAAGCTAAGCTAGATTTAGACTCATAATTCTGACTACCGTGGCACAAATGCATGGCACACTATGTACTGCAACGTGAAGGTTGAGAAGTTATGAAAGCATCCCAATTATGTCCACAGCAGCTCATTGTTATATCATACTGTTCATACTTGAGCCTTCACAGCAGTCAACACCATCCTCGGAGCGCCGAGCAGGATCGAGCTGGACACAGGACGTATCTGTTCGAGGGCTCAGAGGTGTGGGAAGTCACACACACTGCCATGTTACTTCGGGAACTGTTATTAAAAGCGGTGTTGAGAAGAACTCTGGGCATGCCACGGCCTTGACCCGCAGGTCTGGACGCAAAAGCCGCAGATAAGTGTAAGGATTCCGGCCAAGCGCAACACGAAACCCCAGTGACATGCTGTCTGCTCCCTGGCTTACGGTTACATCATGTTATTCAGAGGCTATTGTTGTCACGTCATGGAGGGGAATGATTTTCTGGGTATTGTTAGAAGTCAGGAGGATGTCACGTGGTCAGCTAACGTGTTGAGGTCGTTGAACATAATCTTTAACGCTCTGGAATGTCATCATGCCTTAGATATTCTGTTCCAAATACACAACTGGGGAAACCGCTCAGGTCAAAGTACTGAATTACCACGGAAAGACAGCTGCTCAGTGTCCTGACCAAAAGAACAGAGTGTTTTACTTTAAACATCCAGAACAACACCTGCACTTGATTTCTTTATATAGTGTAAAAAAACAGCACACAAATGCACTCCGTCTCCAAGACCTCCCAATTTCCTAATAAAAAAAAAAGACATGCATCAGCAACTCTTTCAGTGTGGCAAACCATGGCTGAGAAGGCCAGAAAAGCTCTATGACCTGCTGCAAGCAGGACTCCTACATTAATTTACTGTTAGAGCTGCCACGTTGTTGACAGGCAAAGAGACGAGAAGGCTGTTCAAACCCCAGACATGTCATTCTAGCTTGGCTCCAGCTCCTCTGCTGGACACGTGACATTTTTAGAGACACAGAAATGATGTGTGTGTGTGTCTGTCATGGTGGCATTCGAGAGACCTCCCAAAAGCAAGAACATGACCCTGTGAACATGCACATTACAGCCCAGGATCATCCTCAGTCAGAACATATAGATCATTAGAATCCATACAGAGAGTAAAACCCAGAGAAATAACAAGGAATTCTGTGCACAGTTAATGCTGCATTTAAAGTGTTCAGGGTGTTAAGTTTAAATACAAACAGTGATCTGATCTTCACAAGATGACTCACTGATGTTGTTTCTCAATAGAGCAAAAGCCAAAATGGTATTACTAAAATGTTAATGTTAACTGTTAACGTTAATTCTGTTATGTTAACAGTAATGTAGTGTGATTTGGGTATAAAATACACACAATTAAGCCTCTGGGTTAAACAGCAGGGAAATGTGGGACACACAAAAGTTGTGGCTTCCGTTTCCATTTGGTTAATCCTGGATTAGCAAACTGTAATCACGTTCTCTACAGATGTGCACCTCACCACATATACTCTCTCTCTCTCCTAAGAGCATCAAAACACATTTTTATTAAACATAAAACACTGCACAAATAATCTGCTCTAAAATCGTGACCCACAACTGCAGCTGGACTACAGAGCACCCTCCCTGTGGTCTCCACAGCCGCTGTGTCCATCATATTCTTACGCCAAGCTGAAACAACACAAACATAAAATCAGTGTGTGGCCATTCTATATATGAGCAGTGGAATCCTTTACATCTAAAAACCCCCAAAACACGTGACCTTGCACGCTCTCGCAGCACTTGACCTCCCACAGAACAAGAAGGTTTCCGTGTTCGTCTATGGGGCACGCTGCTGCTGACGAGCGTGCTTCATATATCAGTCAGTGTTTGTTACCTCCAGCTCTGTTACGCTGCCTCGCCACCCTGGCGACTGAGCCTTGCTGAACACACTTGATTTAGGCCTGAGAAATTCCAGAGCCTTATTACAACTCCAGGCCCCTTCTCTATGCCGGCTCACAAGAAGAATCTCACACACAGATAGAAATACCCCGGGGTGGAAAAATCTTATGGTCATGATTGTAAATCAAAACAAAGCTGAAATAAGCTAAAATAAGCTGAAAGCTGGAGCCCTCTATACTAGTCTTACTGCCATAGGGATTCAAAGAGAAATAAAAACAGATTAAACAGTTTATTCATAATGAATAGCAGCCCGTTAGTCACTCCTTACTAAAAACTACTAGTACCAAAAAAAAAAAAAAAAAAAAAAACACACACCAAAAAACAAAACAAAACAAAAAAAAACTGTTTTCCTTCTGCATTTAAGATTTGTTTTAAAACTCTGGTCTCTTTTTACTTCACTTCATTGCTGTCTACATGTTTCTATTCCAGTGGCAATGTTCCACAGCAACAATTCTAGACAGATTTGTATCCTCTGGTTGGTCACAGAAAGCCTCAGCTCAGATTAGACACAAACACAGGCCAGTGAGGATTCTGTAAATACCAGTCATTTTGAATAGATTATAATTACTCCCATATGCCGCTGCATAAACACACAGTACACTCCGTTTGGATTCGGACGTCTAAACATAACTTTTCAGCAGGATGAGAGGTTGTTCAAGTGAAAGAGCAATGCTTTACATTTACGATTTATAGGAAAGCCAGAAACTTGATCGCTTATTAGGATAATGCAATAAGACAGACACGGGGCCAGAGCTTCAAATCCTTTGTGAGGCTGTTATTAACCTTTGACACCAGAACGGAACCAATTACTAATAACCATCTGTTGACTATGTCAAAATGGCTAATCCTGTGTGTGTGTGTGTGTGTGTGTGTGTGTGTGTGTGTGTGTGTGTGTGTGTGTGTGTGTGTGCGTGTGTCTGCGCGCACACTTACGCGGAGCGGCCCTCCACGTCTAGTTGGGTGGGGATGATGCCTTTCTTACTGAGGACGGAGGTCACCTTGTCCACCTCTCCTTTTTCTACCGCCTTCATCAGCCTGTCATCATACTTATTCCAGTCAGTGTTCTGCAAATCAGGAAAAAAAAAAAAATCAGTCAGAATGTTTAATTCCGTGTAATAGTTTTAAATAAAACACCTAAAAAAGGTCTTTAGTGCATTAGAGACTGTCAGCATGGCTCAGATTAGGTGAGTGAAATGATTTGTGAACAGCCGTCAAGAAAGAAGAGAAAATCTGCGCTCTATGGAATGGAGCAATACCAGTTCTCTAATAGCGTTTTTTTACGCCTCGGTAAACATTCCCATTTTAAAGACGTTAGGAGATGAAAAGACAATTGCGAAATTAAAATTGAGCACAAGAATGTGATCGGACAACAAGTTAAAACAAGTCGTGAAATCCCGAGACTTGGAGTCAACACTGCATTCTCCAGGAACATTCCAGGATTCTTAACTGCTGTGGAGAAAGACATAAGTCACTCTCACTTAGTAGGTCAGTCCAAAAACCACACACAAATATGCAAGCATGTGTGCAAACACACACTAAAGTTTCCCAGTAAAGTTCAGATACTATAAGCAAGATTCATATTACTGGTCTATATCTTAAAAAAAAAAAAAGCAACATATCCATATGATACCTACAAAGTACAGAGAGGTGCATTTAAGCCATCGACTCATGGTGCTGATGATGCTGGTCCTTTATGCAGCTGCTCAGTAGATAGAGATATAAAAACAAATGACCAAAGTTGCCCCCCCACCACCACTCTGCCCTGTCAGAGGGGAAAATACACTCTACCAGAGAGTGTGAGAGTTTTGTCCCGTTTAAACGAGTCCTGTGCTCCAGCAGGCTGCCTGCGCCTCAACGAGACCCGAGATTCCTCGGCCGATTCTGCTCGCTCCTCCCCGAGCCTCAGCCTCTCCCCGTGCTCTCATCCCGTCCTCACATACACACAAACACACTTGCACAAGGCTGTGCACGGAGCTGCTGCAAAACAGGGGCCAGCCCTGGGACAGCAGCTCCTCCTCTGAGTACAACTCTCTCTCTTTCTGTCCCGTTCTCTTTTTTTTTCAGGATAAATTCAGGTCGCCCTGTTGTTCCCTGTAGATGGAGACTCTTCTTCCTGAGTGCTCTGTCTTTCTCCCTGCGCTAAATGACAAGGTCGTGCAGCTCTTGGTGGTAAATATGTGATCTCTTCAGGGTCGAAAATATCCTGGTAAACATTGTGCAGATGAGACTTCTGACTGGTTACCTTTTTTTTGCCCCCCAAACCTTTCTCCAATGACTGATTGAGGAACAGGTGCTAAGAATAACCTATCCTGACATGCTCGGCCCATGAGTAACCGCAACGGTGGCGGAGAGTCAAGACGGAGGCCAGCCAAGCAGGAGGAAGCCCTCAGACATGCATATACACACGCACACAGCTAGAAATATTAACCTATGACAGATTACAAGATTGGATCTAAACCACTCTATTGGATGGTGGGCTGAAGCGAGGGGTCTACACCTCTCGCGAACCTTCTCTTCTCATGCTAAGAGTGACGGCAGAGCTGCTGATCCAGACGCACAGTAGCAGGATTAGGTGTCGGCCTTTTTACAATCGGCTGTCTGGGAATCTGCAAAGCCCTCTCATCTCCATCTCTCTCTGCACCTTCATGGTAAACACGGCATATAAAATCTATTTCAAACACAAGACGTCATCCTTCAAATTGGGAGACTGTGAAAAACATAGAGGGCCGTGAGAAGGGTGGGGAGAGTCGGGGTGCGTTTTATTTACACACTGCATCAGTGGAAGGGGGGTTGTGTTACACACACCCCCTTCCGAGTCGGAGTGGAGCCGACTGAGTGGCAGTAATCTTCAGAAAACATGTGAGAATCTCTTCACACGCTGAACAAGCCATATGAGGGGGTCAGTGGTAAGGGGAGGGAGGGGATCGAGGGGTTACTTTCTAACCTGCTCTGCAACATGGAGACAAAGGAACAGAAATGGACAGATGCATATATCTGCTCACATAAATACACGCATGCACGTATGTGCGTGTGTCGGTGTATGTATTTTTGTTTGGTCTTGCTGAAAGGACAATGAATGATGGCTTAGAGGTGTTTACAGCCTATTCACTCAATGCCACTTTAAATGTGTGACAGACATCCGGATTAAACCACTAGACATGAGGAACGATATCTCGGTTGTCGGTGAACAGCAACTTAAGCAAACAAAAAAAAATATAAATAAATAAA
>JAOTRN010000036.1:6036890-6047428 GCA_028566695.1 Bagroides melapterus
TTTTTTAAAACCCCACCCCATATAAAAAAAAAAAAAAACCCAACACAATTTAAAAAAAAAAAAAAAAAAAAAACACTTTTTTTTAAACCCCACACCATTTTTTAATTAAAAAACCCCACACCCTCTTTTTTTAAAAAACCCACACCCTATTTATTTATTTATTTTTATTTTTTTTTCAAAAAAACCCACACACTTTTTTTTTTTTTTTTACAAACCCACACCCTTTTTAAAAAAAACCCACACCACCTTTTTTCCACCTTTGGCATAAGAGTATTCATATTTTAATTCAATTAAAAAAAGAGACTTTTACCTGATGATTTTCTCCTTGTAAAAACGAAAAAAAGTTCAAATCTGTTAAAAAGAAAAAAGATCAAACTGTTACTCTTCTCATTTGTAATGTATTCAGTTGACAGTATTTCAGTGACAGACATATAATTTAGAACTGTCAGTTTCTACTACATTAAATATTAAGTATTCACATGCATTCAAATATGAACTTCTTCTTGTTTATGTTAAACCTGCATAAACAGAGTGAACATTAGCTGTAGCTCCACTGAAGTGCATAAAGCATGAAAACTGTCGCTTTCTTAACGAGACATGATAATAATTTGACTCTCACGTGACGTCCTAATCACTCTACATACCCAATTTAACAGTTTCTCCTTCACAGTGTTTCTAAAATGCATTGAATCAACATACATCCAACATTAGCCTCATGGTTTTTTTTTTATATTTAATGAGAAAATGACTCTTTGTTTTTGCATCTTGAAATGAGTAAATATTCTAAGCGTATTACATACAGACAGTGAAATCTGACAGGTCTGGAGTATTCTTACTGCTGCACTATTGTAGTTACGTATGTTTGTGTCCGTGTGCACGTGTGTATTTACCTGAAAGATCGTTGGGTGTAGGATAGTAGTGGCGGTAGTCCTGTATGAGCGGTGGAGGAGGGGGGATGTAGTTGGTGTCCACCTGTGGCATGCTGGGAGTTCGACTTGCAGGAGATGCCTGAGTACACAAATTCAACACTCTACACACACACGTGAGCACACACACACACACACACACACAGAGCTTAATACGAAAGCAAACTTGAAGCCCAAACCACTAAAAGTTTCATTAAAATGCCTTTGGATCCAAACTAATGACTACAGGAAGCACAACTGCACGATTTGCATAAAACCCATTAATTTATATAAAACCAATTAAAATAAGAAGTTATCAGGATTAAAGGTGATTAATCATGTCGGAATAATAACGATAACTACTTTGATAGTAGCTGATGATGATCTCCACCTTCATCATATCGAAAATACAGCGGCTGATTTTCTGGCTATTCATCACACCACCACACTCAAAACTCACCCCTTGCTCATCTGTGGTGAAACCGGGGAGAGGGAGGGGCAGTTTCTCTTTACAGGTGGCTCTTCTTCCTCTTCATCCTCAGATGAGCTGTCCAGAGTCAGATCGATAACCTCCACTTTCTTACCGCTGCTGCCGTTCGTGTGGGAGCTGGATTTCTGCTCGGGGGCTGATGGTTGACACCCGCCTGCCAAAGAGGACACGCAAAATAAAGGATGAGAAAGAAGACAAACAAGATCCGTAATAAAGAAATCATAATATCAAGATAAGAAAATAAATAAAAAAATATTTTCTTTTCAGCCGTAAATTAAACACGTAAACAATTTTACTGCCCTGTGAAACAATCTAATTAATAAAATGATAAAAAAAAAAAACACTCAGCAATAAAAGTAATATTTAATGAAAATGTTTTTTGCGCTTCAACGGATGACTAATTTCATGTTCCCTGACAGGCAATTTATAATGTTAGACAACCTTAACTGTAATTAGAAAAAGTTTTAAATTGAATTAGCCATTAGACATTCTCATATTCCTGAAGCTCGTTTACTTTTAACATTCCTAATCAGGTAAAATTACAGAAAGACGGCAGATCATTAAAAAATGTTAAACTGACAAACGCTAATATAACCTATGGTAGGACAATATAAACTGAAGGTAGAAAAATGAAATCAGCTGAAAAGAAAAAACAAAACAAAACAACAGCAGCAGGACAGTAACAAGAAAGAAAAGATTATTTCACCATCTTAAAATTTTATGGTTGAAATCTATTTCTACAACAAATATAAACAGTGAAGTTACTGCCCCGGGTATACTTTTATTTCTGAATCAAAGTGTATTTTAATAAGCAGATTTTATTTAAAATAAAATCGTTTGGTTAGGACAAGAAAATTTCATTAAGAATGTAAAGAGCCAGGAGCTCGGCCTATTGGGAAATATTCGAAAAATATTCTGGGTGAAGCTCGAGGAGAAACACAGAGAATATATGAAGCTTCACCAGAAATAGTGTTAATAGCTTTACAAAATAAAATCATTTTCATTTCTCAAGCACGTTTGGTCAGTGCTTAATTTAATTTTTATTATTTCACAATGTTAATGTCTTATTGTCATTCTCTAATAACAGGAAAATTACTCTAAGGCACTAGACAGATGTAGAGAACTAACAGTTTACTAGCATTTCTTTTTTTTCCATATTTTTTGTTTTTTTTTTTCTTCCCAAATCCTCACACAAATATTAATAAAAAAAACAACCAAACTTTTTGTATGTACCCTTAGGCACAATGTGCACTTCTAACTGACCTTGTAGATCATATATTGTTATATAACGGAGACTATGATATACGGTGGACCGAAAAAAGTCTACACGCCCTTAAGAAATGAGAGGTTTTTGAAATATGAAGACAGAAATAACAACAACATAACTGTCACGTGTTACATCTATCATGCAATATTCCAACAAAGAAATCTTTGTTTTATATTTTAAATATAAATCTCTACCACAGTTTTATTATACGTCTGAACATCTCCCCTGACTAATACATTCTGGAAGCAGCTTTTACCTTTATTACAGCATCAAGCCTTTGTGAATATGTCTTTATTAATGTCACACATCTAGACTTTGGAATTTTATCCCACCCTTCTATGCGAAAAAGTTCAAGTTCCTTCTGTGTATGGCTCTTTTTATGTCATTCCGAAGGTTCTCCGTGGGATTGAGGTCTGGGATCTTGACTGGGCCATTTCAGGACTTTGATTTTTCCTTCTTTGATTTTGTTGTGTGTATTGGGTCATCTCTTCATTTGCTGCTTTTCTGACAGAGGACAGAAGGTTTTGTGCCGATATATCTGACCCAGCTGAAAAGAAGCAGACCCAAAGTGTACTGCCACCATGCTTCACTGTGGTTATGGTGTTCCCTGGGAGATGCTCTGTATTGGCTTTGCGCCAAACATACTGTATCTTTTAGAATTAAGGCCAACTGTTCAGCATTTGTCTCGTCAGACCGTAACACATTTTCCCCACATGGTTTGGGGTAATTGAATGAATATTTTGGCATAATTCAGATGGGCTTGCATATTCATTTTTTGTAAGAAACGTCTTCCTCCTTGCCACCCTAATCCACAGCCCACTCTTGTACAGAACACAGGAAATGGTAGTTACATGTAAAAAACAGACCAGTACCTGACAGAAATTCCTGCTTTTCAGTGGCCTCTTGATAAGTTTTCTCTTCATCCTCTCATCAACGTTGGACGGTCGTCCTGAACTTTTGCAATGTCTCTGTGGTGCCACATTTTCTCCACTTATTGATGAAAGTTTTGCCAGAGTTCCATGGTATATTCGGTGCCTTCGATATTCTTTTATATCCCCTCCTGATTGGTATCGTTCAACTCTTTGTGGCCCACGACACTCAGTAGATCGCAACCTCAAGAGCCCTCATTATGAAATGGTGTGCAGACATGTGTAATCAGCTTGCTTTTTTTAATTTTTAAAATGTTCCCAATTATTAAATACTTCTTTTTTTTTTCTCTCTGGATTTTTGTTTGCTGGAAGTTCACAATTAACCCTAACATTAACCATAACCCTAACCCTGACATTGATATTATTTCTAAAACCCTGCAATTTCCTACATTTCCTAAGGGTGTGTAGACTTTTTATATCCACTGTAGAAGATGTGAAGTGGAGCACAATTCAAGTCCTGGGATTTCAACTTAATCTTCTAGTCAATAACAGCGAACCCTCACCACTGAACATCTATTGCCAAGAGCAATATCAAATAAAGTAAAAAGTCAATACAAACTGAATTGCAGTTTTTTTTTTAAACAACTTATTCACTAATTGCAACCTTTTATGAAACCCCTTTCTCTCCAGTCTCTTAGATTAATAAATATTATATTTATTTTATCTTACTTGTTAATAAAAATGTGTCAGAATCAGAAGATAAAGTTACCGTCAATGCCGTTGTATGATGCAGAAACCTCCTGCACCTCCTTTTTCGACCTCATGGGGGCCCAACTGCCATCTTCCTTAAACTGAATCTCATCACAGTCTACACAGCTGTTCAGGATCTCCATAAACAACCTACAAACACACACACACACACACACACACATGCACGGAGAGAGAGAGAGAGAGAGAGAGAGAGAGAGAGAGAGAGAGAGAGCATGCTTTAGGAGAGAATATGAAAGCTGCTATTTCTTTTGCTCTTGCTTTATGACTCTTTATTATACGATTATGATTGATAAAATCTGATGAATTACCTACATGGTAAAAGACACAAATAATTAAAAATGAATAAAAAATGTTTTTTTTGTTTCTCACTTTTGATCTTTTGATAGATCATTGTATTCTATGATTTATATTCATGTCATTGCTTTGGAAATAAATAATAATATAAATAATAAATAAGACAGGGCAAAAAAAAAAAAAAAAAAAAAAAAGAACCCACTGGTGAATTGAGAAAGGTTTCAATTATAACTATGGTTTTGTACAGTGGTATTAAGCATCTTGTGTATTCTTGATAATGAATGTTTGGATGTGCAGGTGCTGGAAGCAGACGAACCCGTCGATGATAAGGTGTTCATATGGTGCTTTTTTGTCACAGACAGGACACACCCAGGTGGGCTTCTTCTCGTTCATTTGGATGTAGAGCGTGGCGTCGAAGCACTGCAGGTGGGTACACGTCAACGATCTGCACGGGATCATTAGCCGCATCTTCCCCAGCTACACACGCAGACATAGAGGCAGAACACACATCCCGCATGGAAAAAGATAAACATGAGCATGCGTATACATACACACACATCCCCGTTTACAGACAAACCAGAAAGGAAAACATCGGTTCCACGCGAAGCACACCCCCCATCGGAAAGTATTTTTCACAAGATGAAGATTAATGTGAGACGTTTCGCCTGAACGAAATGTCGTTTAAAGATCTCAGTTACACATTTTCAAACAGCCTGTTATTTTAAAGACAAACCAGGCTTTTCAAAACAAGAGCGTGAAATTTAAACCTGCAGGTCTGATAAAGTACAGGGCTACAACGCTGCAAGCCTGGACTTGATAAAAGTAAAAAAAAAAAATACTTATCAGAAGGGTGAGTAACACAACATTTATTAGTGTGTGTGTGTGTGTGTGTCTGAAAGTGTGTGCACTTACCGGGCAGAGTAATGACACTCGCAAACTGGTGGTGGCGATTTCACTGTCAGGATCTGCTGTTAGCTTTTCTTTGACTGCAGAATAAAAGTAAGAATAAGAGCAAGATTAAATACAATCCCGTTTTATTTACAAGGTGCTTTTAACAGTAGACACGGTCACAAAGCAATTTTACATAAACACAGATGGAGACTTAGATCCCTAAAGAGCAGCCAGATGCGACAGTGGCCAGGGAAAACGTTCCTGTGATGACATAAGGAAGAAACTTTGGAGAAGAACCAGACTCAAAGGATAGCTCAGTAGATGGGGATGAGTCCATGTTCATGAATATTCAATATCTTTAAACATAGTAATACCAAATTAGCCATGCTATATCTAATATTATTAGTCTTATTACTAACGGCATTAGTATTATTAGAAGTATTACCTCTTGATTGATCAGATGTCTTTTATTCTAGGTAGCACTACGGGTCACTGTGTACTCTGTAAGCTATATACGGTTAAAAATGACAATAAAAGCTTCTTGACTTGACTTGACTTGTAATGAAAAAAGGGTGTCTCTGTAATGAGGTGTGGACCTGCAGGTTACAAGTGTTTTCCTTAGCTTGTGCTCACAGTCACTAGAAATCTAAAAGTTTATTTTTCCAGATTTTAGACAAAAAGGTGTAGCAGCAACCTCATCAGTGTATCAGCATAACATATAACTCACTGCTAACACATTACTCAGTTAATTATTACAAACTATTTTTAATCCAGTGTCACCGTAAACATAAATGATTCAGTGGTGAAAAGGTTTTTCTTTGTGCCTGCTAAGATCAACTAAGATTTGCACATCATACGGCGATTTATCTCAGTACGAGTTTAAGCTTTGTAAAGTAAGGGGCAAAGGGGATCGGATTTGAGCTTGATTACGCTTTCATTACTGCTGCAAGGCATAGAATCCAAAGCAGGATGACACAATCCCTTCACCTCCCACATTCTCTCTCTCTCTCTCTCTCTCTCTCTCTCTCTATCTCTATCTATCTCACACACACACAGCCTGTAACAAGCTAAGCATTCTCTAAGTTACAGTAATTCACTGCCTGGTGAGGACACGAAATTAAGTTTAAAACAGAATATAACAGCGTGTGTTGTCTTTAGAATAGTATAATACAGTGCAGCTGAGAGGACGATAGCAGATAAAGCCTTAATGTTTTGCGTTATGTGTTTCATGCTTGTATGTGGCAGCTTAAAGACTTGGAAGAGGGTTATTGGAATAAAAACTGAAGCAGAAATGCCTATGCCTTGTAGGCAGCAGTTTAAAAGAATGTTCCAATGGGATTTACTTTTATGCCTAATGTTTATCTCTCCCTCCATCTGTAGTGTATGTGTGATTACCAGAGAAAAGAATTCAGACATGTCTGCTTCTGTACAGTTTGTTTCACAATAAAGGAAAATGTTTTAAAATGATGGTTTTTCTACAATGTACAATACAGTACAATTCTACTCAGGACTGTAGATATAGCTTCAGGAAAAAAAAAGTGTGATCGAATGTTAGCAGTCTGATATGATCCAGGAACATATCCTGAAGCACATGAACGACCAGATGAGTACTAGACAACGTTCTTGAGTATACACCTCAATCCTCAGCCACAACAGCAGAATCTTGCTAACACATCATTTATCCGAGTCTCATGGCAGCATGGTAATAAATTAGAAGAACATGCTATTTTGTACTACTACCCAGAGCCCAGGTGCTATCAGTCTTGGATTTATAACCTGCTGCAGCAATTACAGAAGCATTCTTTTAGCGCTAACAAGGCAGCTCTAGACAGTTTATAGGCTGCTACATGCAATAGGTGGCAATTTCAGCATTTCAAAAACTGAATAAAAATCAAATCTGTTCAAGTGTTTTATGACCATAATAAGACTAGACGCTGAGATGTTTCTTTAGATCACAGTGCCGTTGAGTTCTTGAATACGATTGGTCAGAAGGTGTTGACTCATTTTCTGTAACATTACAACTCTGATTATAATGCGGTGACAAGTTACAGGGTTATATTGATGTAGTTGATCAATCATTTTCTATTGTTCCTATGGAAACAACAAACTCACAGGGACTTTTATGGTGGCTGTTTCACAAAAAACAAACAAACAGATTTTTACAAATTTAAAAAATGTGTATTAAGAAATATGTATAATCATTTGATATGGTGACTTTTTTTTTAAGCAGTTTGCAGTTGCAGTGTTTTGTAACAGTCAGATTTCATGGCAAATTTAAATTATTTATTAATATTATATATTGAATTATTTTGAATGATCTATCTTTTGTATAACATGGATGAGATGCATCATGAGAATACTCAGTGAACAGCAGTCATGGTTGTATTATTGTTAGCATTATCAGTAGCAATCTGAAATCATAGCTAGGTTTGGTCAAATAAGCTGGACATTAATATAAGGGGTCCAGTGAAGACACAGAGGGCTAGAGAACCTTGTATGAATGTCTGTCCCATATTTACACCAGCTTACACACAGATTGCCAAATCTCTAGGGATCACAATACAGCAAAGTTTATTTACACCTTCTGGCTAATTACCCAGTTTAAAACGGAAAAATCATCAAACTATCCAAGCTGCCCTAGAAATAAATTTGCATGGCTGGTCTAATTCAGCAATGTTAAACAAATGCTGTGTGTTCTTACTGAGAGCTCTGGAGTGGTCTGGGTTTCTGATGCCTTTGGCACGGAGTCTCTGTAACAGCGCTGTAGACGACTGCTGCTTCACCAGATACACAGCCATGGAGTAACTCTGTGAAACACACAGTAATATAAACGTATGACCGGTGTTATGAAAGTGTTATGGTTGTTAAAGTGGTCCATAATCTTAAAAATGCAGAGTTAAGTCATTTGTTGGGATCTGTGCTGTTTTGAAACAATAAAACCCAGTGTACTCGCAGTATATCTAATGGGTGTACAGTGTAGAACTGTTACTAATACAAAGAGTTCTCTTTTCATCCTTATAGATATAGAGATATATCACTCTACTGCATAAACTAATTGCTTTAGCACTGTATATAAAGCTCTACAGGTCAAAGTTAGACATAGTTTGTCTCTCACACACTTTATGCTAAAGAGAAAAAAGCCTGACGCATTATTTCACATTGTAGGAATGTCACATGCATGTTCAGGCACATGGTGTAATAAACATCACTGATAAGGGTATTTTGTCTATAAAAAAAAAAAGCTCTAATGCTTTGAGCTCAAGCCGTTCCGTGAAGGAGCAGATGAGAAGCTGTGTAAAATACAGATATCTAATTTCAGCAGTTATATTAATCGAGAGGACTTTCGCAATTTCATTTGCATTTATTGATACTGGGCCAAATAATGACTTCATTATAGATGAAATTGGTGTTCGTGTTATGACTTGAAGATAAAAGTGTGTGTGCTGGGTTGAGGCACTCTAGGACAAAACTATACAGCACATGGATATGGATAACAAATGTGTCTGTAGAGCAGCTTGTAATCCACTCAACAGCACAATATGTTTCTAATGAACAAAGAAAAGATAGAGTGCAAGATTTGAGAATTAATAAAAGAATCAGTGAGGATTTTTTTTATCCATTGCGGCCACAAATTCCAATCCTATACACACACACACACTCATTATGTTTATAAACCGGTCACAAATCCTTTATATTGGACAAGTGGCTTCCTGAAGTCTTTAAGCCATAAGCATCATCCAGACCTACAGAGCTATTTTAGCCCCTTTTCTATTTGGGACTTTTTTTTGTCAGCTCTCATGCATATAAAAGTCGTAGCTGTAGGTGAAGTGCCTTTTGGTCCCTAAAATAAAAGCCATACATGCCTTTAAAATCAGTCACTGTTTTATTTCATGTAACGCACTAGAATACAGAGACAAAAAAAAACACAGATCTGTGTCACTGTCTTATTCTCTAAATGCAAAACAGAATAGTGGCATTATGCTGACGTGTGCTTTAGGGAATAAAAGTGAAAGAAATTCACTACAATTTGCAAAGATTCAAGCAACATGATAGCAGCTGCAAGACATCTTCCCTGCACCAGATGCAGACTCTGTGTCTCTAAAGATCAGTGCACAGTCTCTAATGATCTCTGTGTCACTCCAGAACAGTACACAGTCTCTAATGAAATGTAATTAAAGCCTCACCCTCCCAATTTCCGATGTCCAGGACACAACAATGGTGTTGGGAACAGTGGTGGACAGCCTGACCAGTGAGGTAATGTTGATGGGTCTGCTGGGACGCTTTGGTTCAACTCCATTTTTGGTAGGAGGAAGGTATCCCTGAGGACAAACACACAGACTGAATGAAGAGCATTTGATTCGTTTCACTTTTGTAGAATTATTTCTTAACCGGTTTCATCGAAACAATTTTTCAAATGTATTTCTCATATTAACGAATAACTGCATGGAGTTTTATTGTCTTTTCATACCGGAAGGTTGCACGGTTTTCCGTTGACTTTTACACAGAGGTTAGGAGGAAAGTGGTCTTCTTGAGGACAGCTGGTTTCTGATAAGCAAAACCTATGTACAGGAGACATGAATTATTTTTTAACACTAACATTTACAACTGCTTGAAATCTGTTGGCATCAAATCCCTGATATGAACAATTCAGTTCAGGTACCTTAACTGTACTTGTACCGTGAAGTCACATTTGGTCCCCGAGATGTCCCTTGAAAACAAAATGCCAATAATACCTTTAAAAGTAATATCCCAATTCTAGTAGACATACTGTATTATAATAAAAAAAGACATGCTTACCAAATATTTATACAATTCTACAATTTACACTGCAAAAAATGACTTTCTTAGTAGTTTTGTCTTGATTTCAGTAGAAATATCTAAAAATTCTTAAATCAAGATGCATTTTCTTGAGCAAAATATTTAGATTTAGACAAAAAAATATCAAATTTAAGTGAATTTGTGCTTAAGACAAGAAAAGAAATCTGCCAATGGGGTAAGAAAAAAAAAATCTTGAAATGAGTTTACTTTTTCTTAAAACACTAAATTCAAGA
>JAOTRN010000036.1:6111952-6122210 GCA_028566695.1 Bagroides melapterus
ACACACACAATGCTCTGATTTAGCACAAAAATGACGACTGACGCTAACTGACTGCTCCCAATTCAAGGTTGAAGTTAATTGTAATTCATGGAATATTTCGGTGCACTTTATTAATGTTTCTTGTCACTCGTACTGTTCACCCTTTCTTTACTTGCCCTTTAACGATCTCAGCTTTTCAAAGAATTATCTTAACTCCAACTGTAATGCTTGTTCTAATACCACAGAAAAACAATTAATTCATTTTGCCTTACTGAGAAGAGAAACAAATCATTTCTCTTGAAACAAGACTATGCAACACTCGTTCACTGGTCAATGTTTTCTTTGACTAACAGTTTCGTTTACCCACAATGCCGTTCAACTTCTCCTGTGGCACTGGTGTGAATTAGCTCTCACATAATCTCTACCAAAGCAATGGCACTTCAGATCATTAATCTGTCCAGCTTCCATGCTAACATGACCATCAATATCACTGCACTTGTCATTTTATCCATGCTTCTTGTCATCTTAGTTGAGACGAGGTCCTGCTGTAGGTCAGTGCAGCTTCATCCAATAGCTGCACTGCATTCGAGACTCTGAGCTCAGACTTTGCTGTCTCCCTAACTTTATGAATGACATCGCTGAAAATGGTGCGTGACATAAGATCTCTCAAACTCTTCTTAACAGAAAAAAAATCTACGACTTTGAGAGTGTTTTTCTCCTGTTTTTCTCCATTGTAACTGTTTTAGCAAAAATCCCACTGTGACATCAGAGCAACAGACAACTGCCACCTTCTCGCAGGAATAATGAAAATACTCCAACCAAAAAATTACTAACAGAAATACATCAATAAATTCATATTTAATTTGATTCTGGATAGAGTTTTCCTTTAAGACCTTTATTGTTATAGGCTTTTGTTTTAAATTCGTTCAACTTACGAGGCGCATTTGAAATTGTATTGAAGCCTTCTATTTTTTTTGTTCCTCAGGACAGGAAATGGGTTGAAACACTTGTGGTAATTGAGCAGATACAGTGGACAGAGGTTAGGTAGAACGACGCTGGAGTATTCCTTTAAGCCAGTCAGGTGCTCTCACTTTCTCTGGACTGGATTATTCTTATAAAGTAGGTCCCTCAAAGTCCCTGCCAACCCTGTGTGTATCATTCAGACACCCTCACTCACACTGGGAGAAATAGGTAATTTAGTGGCTGCTGTGTGTGTGTGTGTGTGTCTGTGTGTGTGTGTGTGTGTGTGTTAACGCCTTGGTCAGCTGAAAGTAGGTGGTAGTAGCAGAGGCAGCGTTCCCTGGCCTCAGGGCGCTGAAGGGAAGGGCATGGCAGAAAATAGTTTGAGTGATGCCTCTGCCGTTTGAGTAATGAACAGTTCAGCTGGGTCAACCCATTACACCAAGCGCCGTTTAATTATTAATTACGCTCAATCTATAAGAGAAAGGACAAGTTCAGTATGTTTAATGTGTGTTTATGCTCCTTTTACACTCCCCTCCCTCCTACCTTTCTGCTATTAGCACGTGTCAGCGAGCTGCTCATGCAGAAAGGAGAGGTCTCTCTTTCTCTCTCTCCTCTCTCTCCTTCCTCCAGACACACACATACACATTCTCTTTTGCAATTAACAAAATTACTTATTAATCACTCAAACAGATGAGTTAAGCACATTTAAACGTTACAGTTTTCAGTATTGATATTACGCTCACCTTCTGCTATAGAGCTCGAAAAGGAAATCTGATGACTCCTCAATGTGGGAACAATACCACTTAAGACCAAATCGGGAAATATCGACAATACGACAATATGCATGGTGACACAGCTGTCCGTAAAACCTACTCTGTTGTATCAGAATATCACAATCTTCATAAAGTTTTCATTCACAACTCCATCCATGTTCAGTTCTCTTACAAATACTAACTACCTCTTCAAAATCGACCATAATATAACAGATTTGTTAGCTTCTCTATATGTTTTTTTAAATTTCTGGCCCATTTTGCTCAAAAGAATTATTATTGCAGATCATATTATCATTGGTCAGAAATCAGAACTGCAATAAGCACTTATAGAGGCCTAAAAAAACTTTTTTTTTCTGCTTTCTGACTTTACCCTGGGAGATTTGCATTCGACATACAGATGTAGGTATGAAGAAAGAAAAACAATTTCCAATTTCTTGAAAATAAGCTGGTTTTAAGCAAAACATCTACTCACGACTTTACTAAAGGAGTGTGTCTATGATATACAGAACCTTTTCTATTGTAAGATATACTGCAAATCGGAAATGTGTGTGCACTACGGCGTCCTTGTGAACGAATAACCCTTTTTTCCATCTCCTATTCTCCAGTTTCTTTTCATTTTGTGTGTGTTAAAGATTTTTTTTTTCTTTTTTTTCATTCAAAAAGTATGCTTAGAGTTTTGATTTTTATATGAGATTGCTTAAAAAAAAACAAAAAAAAACCTTTTATTAGCACTTTTATTAGACATTGTCGTAAAGCAGCGTGACAGAAATCTGGGCTTCAATCTAGAGCCCTTATAAGCAAGCCAAGAAATACAATGGCATGAAAAACCTCCCATTGTTCCCTCTAAATTCCATCTAGCTTTTGTTATTACCGTAAACAGTCATATGGTCATAAAACTCAAAGAGCTAAACATCTTGATAATACACCAGAAACAGAAATCTGGAGATTTCCACAGGCGTCACCAAATGGTGTAAAACCTTCCTCTAATTCTGCTACTAAGACAAAGTTCCAGTCCGGTCCAATCTGCTACTTCTGTAGCAGACCCAATGATGATGATCCGAACATATGCATAGATGTAAAATATTTAGCTGAATCCAGCTCAATGGATCAGAGGCTAGCTACAGGATTAGATGCATCAGGTCACAAAAAAAGGGGGATTCATAGACTTTTACAGAGTTTTCATATTTTTAAGCCTCTATGAGTAATATTTAAGGACAACTGCATAGACCCAGATTTCTCATTGATTCAATGCATGTGGTGTTAGTCTATTTTTTTTCTTCCAGCTCTTACCTAGAGTTTATATTTTACATATAAGCATGTGAGAGTCCCTGTCATGTCATTCAATACCATTTATTCAAATCAATTTATTCACATACAATTCCTTATCCTATGCTACATTTTTATTATTTGCTTTTAAAAGCAGTTTCGTAGCTTACCTCACACGGCTGAGTGAAATATAGAGCGGAGTGTGTGTCCAGTGCAGAGTTTATATATGCACCTCGTCCCTCACCTCACAGAGAGGAGTGGGTGAGGAAGTGTGTCAAGGTCTTGGGTGGGTGTATTTTAGTGACTAGCGTGGGTCAAGGTTAATGCAACACTACCCAGGCTCTGTGCTCTGAAGCCTGGTCATGCTACATTACCCCAGCAAAGTGAGCATGTGTGTGTGTGTGTGAGAGAGAGAGAGAGAGAGAGAGAGAGAGAGAGACAGTGAGACAGAGACATGGATTAAAATAGGAGAGCGGGACAGATCAAGTAAAAGAAAAGGAGAAATTGAAAAAGTGTGTGAAAATTTGACAAAGAAACAGTCCAAAGTTTAAACCAGCCCCATCACTTTCCTAAGTACAGCTTAAAGGCTAACCGAGGGTCAGGCAACCCATCTCAGCGTACTAAGCTCCTCCAGCCTCTGGCTTTAGCTAAAGCACCTTGCTTCATTAGGAAACAAAACAGCAGCTTTCTGCCCCATTAGCCACGGCTTTAGGAGTTCGGGCACATCAGACATGGACTCACCTCATCAACGATGCACTGCAATAACTGGAGAGGCTGTGGAGAAGGAGGAGGAGAAGACGAGGAGATTAGAGCGCACGCAATCTCTTTACAGTGAACAGGAAATGGAATCAGTAATGCAGCAAAACAGGTAGCGATTCAGATTAATCAAATGCACTCAGACACAGAAAAAGTCATTGGATCCAGAACGCTCTATTATTTCTAATGGCCTCTCATCGGAATGCGGTGCTGTTAAGTGCCGGCGTATTGTTTTATTGTATTAACTTTAGAGGCAAGCGACCAAGCAAAGCGACTATCAAAAGGAGTAAAGAAGGGCTTGCTTTCATTTCTAAAAAAAAAAAAAAACAAATAAAAAAAAAAAAATCATCAAATACTTACCATTAAGGAGCCTTGGTTTTTCTGAATCTGCAGAAAGAGAAACAAAGGGATAAAAGATTAGGAATAAAAGCGTGAATAACAGCAAGAAGGAGGCAAGGCAATGTGTAATTAGCATGTTATAATCACAAACGTCGCAGTAGGACCCGTTTATGATCACTAGGGGAAAAGTGAGGAAAAGCCCGGTGGCCACGAGCGGGCACATCGTGTTAACGGCATTTGCATAATGAAAATACACAAAGTGCTAATAGCCTGATCTTCATTTAGCGCGGCCCGGCTACACAGCACGAGTCGATCCTCTTGCTGCCTCCAGGTTGAACAGAGACTCTGGGTCGGAAAAGTGGATGCATGGCGTGCATCTTAAACAGGAGAGGTGTCTTGGGCATAACTCTCTCACATATTTGCTACGTATCGGCTGTCAGATGATGCAAGACAAAAGCGTCTTGAAAACGTTCTCTTTATAACTGCGTACTGCCTACAGTCATTACCATAACGTGAGTATATAACATGCAGTATCCTAACAGTGTACAACACAATCACACAGACTATACTACTATGCTGGTAACTCAATCAAATCCAAGTTATTACAAAGCACTCGAGTCTTCTTTCTAACTGTATAACCTGCGAACAGTACAGAGGACGAGGCAGTGATATGATGGGCTTTTGTCTGATCAGGGTGATTGAGCACCAGCTGCCTGCATCATTTGAGCTGAAACTGCACTTTTCATTGTCGCAGGAGGCTACCGCTCTCCTGATCCGCTCAGGCCTCGTCATCCTGCCGTCATCACGCTGCTGAAATCAAGGGCTCCTTTAGTGGAGTTCTGCAGGTGTTCACTCTTTCAATTACACATTGCTATGCACTTTTTAAATACTGCAAGAGTCAGCATACAGGCACCAGCGATAACTTAATGCCATCAATCCAGAGATAAAATCTGCCACAACTTAATCCAAATAATAATTAATGATATGGCTGTGGTAGGAGTTCTCAGAAGTTTTGCAGACAGGAGTTCAGATTTGTTTTATGAAGATAATCCAGCAATTTAAAATATCAGGCCCATTCTATAAATGTGTAGAATAATATTGTGGTTATTTATTGGAGACAAAATGCTTTTATACTGTGACTTTCCATTCGCAATAACACATCAGAATTACAATTAAACTACAGAAACAAAGTTAAATGTTAAATGCACTTAATTCAACCAACAGCCTGATATCATAAATAATAATGTAAAAGTGGGTTGTGATTTTCACTACTGTAATTAACATTTAAAATTCCTACATGCCATAGCTTTATTTAAAAAAAATCACGTTCATTGGTATTTGTCGTATTTTCCTACTCCACATTTCAATGACTTCAATTTCAAGAGATTTCATTATGATGATTAATAATGACAAGATTATACAAGGCAGAAAAGAGATAACGAATTAAGATTTAACTCAAAATTGAACCAAATGTGAGCTGAAGTATGCTGGACAGGGTCATGGACATAGACGTTCACACTTCCACCCACCTACCAGCAGGTTTTTGGCAAATAAGAAGAAACTGTAGAACCCAGAAGAAAAATAGGCAGACGTGAAACATTTGGATAAAAGGATTTGCTGAAATGGAATTCACACTGGGAACTTCAGTGAGATGTCGTGCACTATAATATCCAGATTATGTACTATAACCACTGGAAAAAAAAAAAAGCTAAACGAAAAAAAAAAAGGCAGCGGTCGCAGCGTGCTCTATGGAGCGGAAAGTACAGAGCCATCAGGGGGCAGTAGCAATTTTATGAACTGCTAATATCACACAGTAATTTGTCATTTCCATAAAATGTAGAACATTTGAAGGTTGATTTGATGCTACCAAAAATTCAGGTACAGTCATGTAGATAATGTATAGGTCCAGAATATTTTGCCTAGTGCACATTTTGTGACAGAAGTGTGGTTTCATCGAGTCCCACACTTATGGAAATGAGGACAAGTGAAGAAGAAGAAGAAGAAAAAAAAAAAAAAGGATTCCCCTCCACTTTCTGACAGAGGATCAGCTTCTACTTTCGAAGATTCCCTAGGTAAGAGTTATTCACGTTTATTCTGCCAGCTATTTTAGACTTTAATCTTGGAACTTGTATGAAGTTTTCTCAAACTAATTAACCTTTTAATTATGTGAAATGCAAGTTGACTTTTATTGGTTAAAAACTGCCAAATTGAAATAATTCATATTCTTGACAGTAATGTGGGAGACAAATGTTTGACACAATCTTGACCACTTAAGTAAAATCAGTTAAACATTTCCAATTCAAACTGCATATCAAAGCTTGAGCAAAAAAATTTCAATTTCATACAGTATGTTTGGATGAATATGAAAAGGGGAAAAAACCCGATCCAAAACTGAAACAGCCGGAGAACACAAAAGGCAACAACAAATCAATCAGAGGAAAAAGCGCCGGCGGCTGTATACACATGCCAGCGAGTCTGCAGTCTTCAAAGATTCTCCGAGCGAGCCATCGAGAGACGCCATTAACTCCTGACAAAGAATGCAAATTAATCTCAACATGGGGTGAGACGGAATTAAAGAGTCTTTTATAATCAATGACAAGACAGGATAACGTGCACACATTTGGAGGAAAACAGACGTACACAACGTGTGCAACACAAACGGTTCAGACCGAGTTTGGGTATTTCGAGTTTACGTTCTGGACTCTTGTGTCCTTTTATACCTTCAGGAAAACCAGCAGGCAAAGGAGCATAACACGGGTCACTGTTTGCATACATGAGATGGTGTGTGTGTGTGTGTGTGTGTGTGTGTGAGAAAGAGAGAGAGAAACAGAAAGTCAGAACACACAGATGCATGGCTTGCTGTAAATGACAGGCCAAGCCTGAGGAAGTGTGTGTGTGTGTGTGTGTGTGTGTGTGTGTGTGTGCGTGCGTGCGTGCGTGCGTGCGTGCGTGCGTGCGTGTGTATGTGCACATACTGGGCTCTGTGTGTGCCTGTGATGCCTGTAGGTGAAGAGTCTGCAGCACCATATGGAGCTGTGAAAATTAACATCAAGTGCAAAAACGCAGTGGCAGCAGGAGGTCCTGTCTTTCCCTTCACTCACTCTCTCCCTCACTCTCTCCCTCACTCACTCCCTCACTCACTCCCTCACTCTCTCCTCCTCTCCCTTTCCATTCTTGACCCTTTTCTTCTCACCAAATGGAATTTAGAGATGTAAAGAGAGAATTGGGAGGGAGGGGGCGGAGAAGGCAATGAGAGAGAAAGAGAAAGAAAGAAAAGGATATTAGAGGAAGAGGGTGAGTAATAAATTAATGGGGTGTAAAAACACGACGAGCTTCAGTGTAGTGCCCGTGGCACTGTTTGCCAAGAACAGAAAAGTTCCTACAGATTTAAATCACCATTTCTCTAATCAAACTGTGGATGACGCTGCCCAATGACTGAGCAATGCACAACAATTCTGCTGACATGACACAGAGGTCTGAACACACACACACACACACACACACACAGATTAGCTTAAGAACCCAATTTTCCTTTTCTTTTAATATTCCCTCTACACTGGCTCTAACAGTAGATAAATTTATTGTAAAATACAAAAGAATTCATTACATTGAAACCTAGAAGTAATTGGATTGTGACTTCACCGTCACAGTTTTCAAAAGAAAAAAATTAGTTATAAACTGAACCTATAACTTCACTGTTTTATCTGGATCTAAAATACCAGCCTGGGTCAGAGGAAAGTGGGTGAAATGTGTATGATGACACAAAGAGATTATTATTGTGTGTTTGTGTGTGCACGAACTACTTTATGTAATAGAGCTTGCCGTATTAACATGACAATAGACCTGGCTAGAGAGCAGTGAAAAACACTTACAAATGTGCCATGCCTCAGGCAACAAGCTTGGGGAACACACACTTTCTCTCTCACATACATGAATATTAGAAAAAGGTCTAAATGTGGAATTACTCTGAACAAAAGCACCACCTTCTATATAGCTGTTGTGCGTACTCTATCTATGTAAATAATCACATGTATTTTAATACTCAAGGTCTTGGCACTTGATGTAGCCTCTGTGTGTTTCTTCCTGTTTTCCATGAGCTGCCCTGAGTGGCTGCTCTGGTTTAATATGCTAATTAACCCAACAGGCATGCTGGGAGTAATTTATTGAGCATTAGTCAACATTTCCCTCATTAAAGAGCCCCTACACACTTTCGATGTGCTTTAGAAAGGCAGCTTCAGTGTGCGTGACTACATACTATAATGTACTACAGTCCCATAAAGCCTTTATCTACTACTGACTTATAATATGAAACTTTCAGCAATTCAAGACAGACAGACAGACAGATACACTTTCGCATTATTAATCCCTTAGGAGAAATTCCTGATGATGTATATATGTATGTAAACTAGTTTCCCCCAAACATCTGGAAATAAAAAATAGATATATACTCGACAATGTGTTTCCTATCATGTCATCTTCATGATCATGGATGTAAAGGCAGTTTAAGAGAAAGGAAATCTATTGCTCGCGATTGCTGTGATCGCCGACATCAGAAATCACCAACCCACTCAGGATCTGGGACAAATTTATACTGTCTGCCATTTCATAACAAGTGAGAACTGAATCAGCAAAGCTGTTGATTTGACCAAGGCCTTGAATATTAAATTTATGTTTTTACACACACACACACACACACACATATGGTATTACAGATTATTAGCTGGTTTGTATGGAAAAGAACAAAGCACAGAGAAACTCACCTGGGGATATGGGAAATGGCCAAGAGCCAGCTGTGAAAAGAGAAATCGACAACAATTAATACAAATCAAATAGAGACAAACAGATATACTCATCCTCACACTCACTGTCTACCTGAAATCTCCGTTGAGAACTTGTTTAGATAACACCCGAAATGATTCATTTCCTCTGTTCCTCAGTCCATTTATCTCAAACAGTAAGGACTCAACTTGTCCCACAATCCTAGCAGCTTGCAGCTTGACTTTCATGAACAATACTGTTTAAATGTCTTAATGTGCAAATGACTAAGAGAGTGAAGCATCCACTGGATTGAGAAAAAAAAAAAAAGGTTTTCGGGACAATTTGGAGTGCAACACGCCTAAACACTTAGAGTGGTGGATGTTATCTATTTCTTCCCATACAGTGTGTGACTGAATGACAGTAAGACAGAGAAATGGAAAAGGAAGACAGGAATAGGTGAAAGTTTTGTTAAATAAATAGCCTGTAAAAATGATGTGATGCTCCAAAAGTCCAGATGAAAGACTTTGTCTTAATTAAGACTAAACAGTGTAGTCAGATAATTTTCATCTCTAACTGACGAGAGAATTAGCATAAGATCTTGCTGGCTGCAGTTCGAAGATTAATATGATTAAACAGCGAAGTCCAGTGGCTGATTCTTCTTGACTGTGAGGCATGAAGTAACACAACTGTTCTCACTGACCATCTCACTGATCAGCAAGAAAAAAGCCCAGTCAATAAATTTAACAAATGTCTTTTTTTTTCCTACACCAAATCAATGACTGTTATAATTGTTAAGATATTCAGGAGTATTGACAAATACAGGAAACCTATTTGTCACAACCGCTGAGAGTTGCTGACAAAAACAAATTAAAAATCAATAGAGCTGATGTAAACTACTAGCACGGCAAATTTACTTCCGTAATTTCAACGTAGTCTGTTCGTTTGAAGGAATTCACTTTGACACATGTGAAGCATGTTAGATTCTGAAAATAAATTCTAAATAAATGAATAAAAAACTTCTCAAGCGACTACTGGCAAAGTGGAGAAACACGGGTATATAGAATACAGTGCACTAATTACTTGCTGAGTGATTAATACAGTTTCAAATACATCTCTATTGCGCGCACGCACACGCATACGCACACACGCGCACACACACTACATTAATTTATGTATAGGTGGGTGTTTGGGTGCTCCAATATTGTTAAGGTAGAAATGAAAGACAGAAGGAGACGATCATTGACAAGAGGATCTCTGTGTGTGTGTGTGTGTGTGTGCGCATGCATAGGTCTTTACTGCAGTCAGTGGGAGATTCTGAGTGTGATCCATGCATAGCTGTAGGCCAACATCTGTTTGGACAGGCTGCCTGCAGGGACTATTAATATCTCTTAGCTAACACACACCCGCGCACACACACACACACA
>JAOTRN010000036.1:6125218-6136120 GCA_028566695.1 Bagroides melapterus
AGACTACCTGGACTAATTTTACACTTCAGACACCAAACCAGGATGAATGAAGGAACAGTAAATGCACAGGTTACTAATGAAGCTAGGTTTTGTCTCACGGACCTGACATCTGCTTACTGGCATGTGCTTGTCCGGAAAGCATTATCTGTGCCTTCTAATTAACATATTTATATTTATTTGCATCCTTAGTGCATAACACATAATATACTGTATATCCACAAAGTGCAGCTATCTGTATGCAAAAGTGATAAAAAACTTCAACTCTTAAGGAAGATGCATCTATTGCATGCTCTATGATGAGTGAGAGATTTGTATAAAATTCCTGTGTGACAGAGACTTCTCTATTAAAGTGGCCTTTAATACCCTAATGTGCCATATTGACCTAATTACTGATAGGACAGCTGCAACCTGTATAAACTCCATTACTGAACACCGTGTGCCAGACCTCAGGGAGAACAACTGAGAGAGGACAGGATATCATTTAGTTTACAAATCATATCCCTATTCTACACACACACCCTGCTGGGTTGCTAATAAAGAGCAGCGAGAGAGAGTGAGAGAGAGAGAGTCATGTGTCTTGCTTGAAAGCTGGGAACCTCTAAAAGATATTCAGAGAAACGTTTTCAAGTGTGTGAAATGACCGGCATCGCCGAGATCTAAATTAGTTCAACGTTGTTATGAGAATAAAGCGATTCCGTAAATGTCACTGGATTATCGGATGGCTCTTTGGAGATTATGAATGCTTAAACTACCCGAGGTCGTCATTTAAAGTCTAGCGTGTTAAAAACCCACCAATCTGAGATTAACTCTATGAAAATGATTTAAAGCTGACTCTAATGAATGGCTTGATTACCGCACACTTACCGCCATGTATGCGTTGGTCCCGACATAGGTTTTGGCGATAGAGTTAACCAGCTGCAGAAAAGAGCAGAAACAGAAATTATGAAAATTAGTTTTTCTTAAAATAGAAGTTTAAAGGTATGTGGTAACAGCTGGAACCCACTCTATGGATGTAGAACCAACGCCATGACGCTACATCATGGCTTTATGACAAAGCGCAGAAATGATGTCATTTTTTTTTCTGTGAATATCCGCAATCTCATCACGTGTGTCCCTAAATCATGACTGGGTGAACCGTATGTTCAAAAATCACACGATTTGCAATAAACCTTTTATATACTTCTTATACCTATTTTTTTTTGCTAGATATGCCTTAAAAATGGTTAACATTAACAAAAAAAATGTGTGTGTGTATGTTTGTGTCTGTGCGCGTGCTCAAGCAACAGAAAGAGAGAGAGAAAAAAACGTGATTGAAAAGGAAACCTGGGGTGTTTTTTTTAATATGTTATAAGAAAAGTTGTGTGCAAGTACTACTCTCACTCGTGCACACATGCACTCACGCACACACACAAACACCACCTCAACTATAGGTCAGGTGCAC
The DNA here is from genome assembly GCA_028566695.1 of Bagroides melapterus. Lineage (NCBI taxonomy): Eukaryota > Metazoa > Chordata > Actinopteri > Siluriformes > Bagridae > Bagroides > Bagroides melapterus. The sequence goes on from JAOTRN010000036.1 coordinate 6,126,660, forward strand.
ATTGTATGAATACTAATTAAAGGCAGAGTGTGTGGATTTAATTGTTAGACCCGTGTGCATGCGTATTGGAGATGGAGTAGAAGATGCGGTTATTGTCACCACACACACTCACACAAAATTTAAATGCACTCCTGCTCAGTGTGGTAATTAGAGAGCTGAGAGACACATGAGTGATGAAGATGGGGTTAGAGAGTGAAGAGACTGATCCCCAGTGGGAACACAGGACTGACGGGCAACAATGAAAGAAGAGAATGAAGAGATCACGCCTGATAGGACAATGCATATCAGATTGGAACGTGCCTGAAAATACGCTCTCTCTCTCTCTCTCTCTCTCTCTCACACTCACACACACACAAACACAGGAAAGACTGCAAACAAAAGAACAGGACATACTTGTGTGCTGACTCCAAAGTCACACAGTTTTACTTGACCTCTTGTGTTCACAAGCATGTTGGAAGGCTTCACATCTGTACAGAAACAACGACACTGTCTTTTTTCACTTTCTTTGACCAGTTTTTATAATAGAGACAGTATTTAATCGTGTCAATCATCTAGTCATGTCAACTGTCTAGTAGTCGAGTGACTGGACTAGGGATGCGTTATGCATTACATCCATATAAAAATCAGTGAAGAAATATATATAAAAAAAGAAAAGCCTCATCTGGAAATAATTTAATGCAGAGAGCAGCACTTTCCTGGTGTGCAGTGGGACTGTGCGCGTTCTTATACCCTCACATGGGCCGGAGCGAGCTGCCAGATATGAAGCTAGCGGGACGAAGTGGTAATACATTTTCCAATAATGTGCAGCATAATTCCATTACAAGTCTTAAACTGCAACAGGGTACTTCAGCTTTGCCAATTAAACCTATTTTACACCAGAATTAACACCTCAAGTGATCCACAAAGCTTTCTACACCAGTCACTGCTTTCACATTTATTTCTGTTACTGGTTTAATAAATACACCATGGAAATAGCTGGACTGATGTTAATATAAACCTGCACTGCTAAAGTGTAAAAGTCTGAATTTTAGCCAATGTCAGAGGCTGCTCTGAAACGGCAGGGCTACAAGCTGAAATATCGAGCTGCCGTTTAGTAAAGATGACATCGTTTAGTAAAGCTTTCGCTTGCTGTTTAATAGTTCTGTTCATTACTTCTCTATATTACGTCTGTCAGATTAAAACCCATGCTCCATCATCATCATCAAAAAAGCTTAACTGCAGGGGAAATTAAATAAGCTTCAACTGTGAAAGTTCATTAACTTTGACAGATATAAGAACACCAAAAAGGCTCCTAAAAACCACAGTCCCAGTTGTATTGAAGAACTACAGCTAGACAAAAATGATCTAAGGGTTATTAGTTGGGCTGAAGCTCTTTCGCTTACCTCTATGCAAAATCTTCAGGCTCCACAAATACGTCAGTCCTTTCACCACCTAGACAAGTGTTTAGAGTCACAAGTGTGGACAATTTTATAAAACTTGTTTCCTTTAAGGTTAAATGACGTATAAAAATAATTGAATACACTAAAACTCTCACTGATGTGAACAGGCTATTGTGTCAAAACATTTAACTGCCTTCAAACAAAGTTCTAGAGATTATAATAATCATCATCATCATCATCTTCATCACGAAACTCACTGCCACTGCAATCCGGCCCAGGACGTGCTCTGGAATCCTCCTGTAAACATCCAGAGATCCGCCTACATGCATTTAAAATCGACATAAGTCAGATGATAATTATATAGAAAGAAGCAACAACAGACAATCTTGTCAATGTTCAAACACACTGTCTAGTGATTAAATTACACCCACCGTCCATAAACTCGGTGCATATAGATATTCGGTTCTCCACAAAGAAAGCGCTGTAGAACTTTATGATGTACGGAGAGTCGCACTGTAAGGCAAAGGAATAATGTATCAGGCAATATGAAACCGTAATGAACAGACAAAGTGAAGCCCGTTGTTTTTGTTATTCATTGTTAAATCTCTTGTACATGTTCTAATATTTTTCATTATTTGTAAAATGAACAAGAATCATCAACTAATTTGTTAAACACATCTAGTTGTAAAGATCAGGAAATGAAAGGTAGAGTTCTGGTCTATCTTCATCTGTTCATCTTTTCATTTCTGTGTATAGCAAATACATTTGGAAGGGGTTGTATATATAGGATAGAGAGAAAAGGGGTTTGACCTTGTAAAGGATCTCCAGCTCAGACATGATCTGTTTCTGCAGTTCCACTGTGATATCAAGAGGAATGACCTACAATACACATAATACATCAGCTTCTTTACTCTACTCTGTTATACACACATCCAGAAAATCGGCCGCAAATACTCTGTAGCACTTTGACATAAATACTAATCCTCAATATTCAGCTGCTTCAATAAGTGCTCTCTGGGAAAATCTTATTCAGACTGGAAATAAAAGGTAGAATTCCACAGCTGAATAGTCTGTAGTTTAACACCAATACTGAAGTGTATCAATTGGACGCTATCTCTCCCATTCTAACACTTTCTCGCTCCCTCTTCCTTGGCTCAACAGAGTGGAAAAACACATGTAATGTAGCCTCAGATTAGCTAAAATGCTTCTTTAGTTAAGGTTAGATCAGCATCCTCCCATTGAAATAATTGATTACAGGTAAGGCAGTAAGGCTGAGGCCGTGCCGTTACCCCTCAGTGGAGAGAGATCGTTTACGGCAACTAAGTGCGCTTCAGCAGCACGCAGCACAGCAGAGAACTGGGCCAAGCTGGCCAAAGATCAGAGTACACGGGCGAAAGATGAGAGATGGAACATAGCATGAAGACAGTAGATATGGAGAGAGCGAGAGAAAGAGAGAGAGAGAGAGAGAGAGAGAGAGAGAGAGAGAGAGCGAGAGAGACAGACAGACACACAGACAGACACACAGACACATGGAGACACTAAGAAAAAGAAATGGACAGATGGACAGAAGAAAGAGAGAGAGAGAGAGAGAGAGAGAGAGAGAGAGAGAGAGAGAGAGAGAGACAAACAGACAGACACATGGAGACACACACAAAAAGAGAAATCTACAGATGGACAGAAGTGAGAGAGTGAGAGAGAGAGAGAGAGAGAGATACAGAGTGGAAAGTGCAGACAGTGTGTTGAGGTCACAGGGCCTTCAGTTAGCTTAACTCAGTAAGCTGTCGAGTGATGGACTGCTACATTTACTCCTCCTGCCCTCCAATTAGTATACCACAATTAACACCAGGTTAACAGTCATTTATCATTATCTGACATGGATAAACACACACACACACTCAGTTCAAATTAAACATCCCCTCTTGAACCACTTTTCCTGCTGTGTTACAAGAGCTCATACACATCTTTAAGAAAAGCGTAGATGCCTCTTCTTACCTTCACTGCTAAAACCCTCTTCCCCAGAAGATGGTATGCTCTGTTACAAAAGAGAGAGACAGTCACAGTTATAGTAACTGCACACTGACAAGTAGTCAGTCCTGTGCACAGAAAATGAGGTAGAAAAAAAACTAGATGAAACTGTCAAGAACTCATGTTTACATGTACATAATAATCTGTTAACTCAGAGGTTATATACATGAGTCAGTCTGTATTATATGAGTTATATTCTTCTACCTTATAAGCCAGATTAACAAGATAGCAATTACTTAATTATACTGCATGCTCGAAGATTACTTTAAACACCAGAGAGGGAGAGTAAGAGCTTGGCTTGCTACAACACAAACACACAATACGGTGACAAAAGAGATGTACAGAGAAGGAATGCAATGATTAACATCGTGTGTGTATGTGTGTTTGAGAAAGAGAAAGAAAACAAAGATAGATGTATAGACAGACATGCTTTCATGTGCTGGTGACAGTAAGGACACAAAGTAATGGACAGTTCTGTCCATCGTCTCTTCTTTCCTCTTTGACGTAGTTAGGCATGCTTGCGTACGTATTCGATTATGTGAGTGATTAATGTGGAAAAGATGGCTGATCTAGGTTCTGCCCCAGACACCTCGTAAATGCCACAGCCCTTTAATTAATGACACTTCTATGTGACGGGCCGGGTAACGTGCCTCATTTAGACTAGGGACATTCAATCCAGCTTGACCCGCCAGCATGGAGCAGGTACACGTTACCTTGAAAGACTCCACCACTTCTTCAGGCGTGCACTCATGAACTTGTTTATTGGGGACACACGTCATTCGAATGTTATGATAGAGCCAATTCCAGGAAATTACCTGCATCTATAACAGGCTGCAGACGAGCCAAGTCCCACCTGATGTCTGAAACATCATGCATAAAAAGTATCTGCAATCCATCTATTATTGTGTGAAGTATCTTGACATACTTTCCCTTCTAGGTGCAATTAAATGTAGTTTAATGAATGCAGGGCTGCTTAAATTTGGCAAGAGTTCACCAATATTGGAAATATTCCAAGAGTGAAGAAAATACACTGAATTAGTAAATAGGAAGTGACGTGGCTGGAATTATTTATGCATATTAAAGCTGAAAGATATTCAAATCCTCATTCCAATCAACAAGAGGAACTCTTCCCACTGCGCACTTATTCTGTAATATGTAAGACAAAAGATTTTGCTCGCTTGCTCTAGATCTAGTCTGTCCTTGACCTCTGACAGCTACCCAATTGGACGAATGATTGAAGGCTGACAGGTCTGAGGTCAGGGAAACGTAACCGTAGCGACAGTTGGGAACTGCTCCTGACCGCGGTAAACGTGTCTCTATACCGTGTGTTATTTAAACTTCAGAGCCAGCTGTAATGAAAGCTCCGTCATGTACTATTCATGGGCCTCTCAATGGCAGCCATCCGAACACACACACACAGGTTTGGGTTACAGAATGCACCAGACCATACACTCTCTCCATCTCTGACTCCCTCACTCACCTGAGATGACCCATGGCCAGGTGTTGACCCATGGCCAGAGAGAAAGAGAGGGGGGTATTGGAACAGTGCAGAGCAGAAGGAGAGACAGAGGGCATGATGATGAGGTAAGAATGAGGTCATGGTCTCAATTTTTCAATACACACAGATCACATAACTGGCTCGTTATTCGTGGTAACAAAAAGCAGATAATTTTGTACAGAATATCTCAGAATGCCACATACTTCCTGAAACATGCTATAATTCTTCACATTTCTTTCAGCTATCTATTCACTCTCAAAATATGAGCATTAGAATGCATTACTAAAACACGTCTCCAAATATTGTAGGGCATATTTCTGTACTACTAATGAAACTCCTGTATTGTACAGATACACAGGTATGTGTAATGTTATAATATTATGCAATCATGCAATACATCACAATGTATAATATAAAAAACAACAACAATCTTTTACCTGTGTTTTCAGGAAAAATAATATTTAAAAAAAATAATAATTAAAATGATTTATTTTTTTTCTGGGGACTACCAAACTGCCCGAAATCATTTGATCATATCTTTACTGCACACTATCCTAGATGCAATCGCTCACTGAAAATGACCTACAAAAAAAATATAGACTAATGAACACATTAGAACTAATTAGGTCTTTAACGCACATTTTTAGTGCAGTATAGTCAGAAACGGATTGTCTTTTTTTTTTTTTTTTTTTTTAATCCAGAGAGTTCACACGATTCAGAGCACTTAGGCTTTACTGTCCTATAAAGTGGAGCTCACAACAGGCTGAGATCACAGCGCAGTCTGGACCATGGCAATAAACCACAGGGTATGTATTGATCTATTACTGGATCAACACCGCAGAACAATAACCCTGTACCGTCGTATAATCGTCAGTGGCCACTGCTCATAAACAGGATTCAGGGTTTAAAGGCCGAGGCTGGGATCACGGCCCATTCACACATCATCGCTGGGCTGCCATGTACTCAGGGAGATTCAGCGAATACTATTTCAGCAATTTTCAGGCTGGGCTTGGACAAATGATAAAATGCAAAGTAAGGTAGTTCAAGTCCGTTTTCCAAATGTATATTCGAACACCCTGGAGGCGAAGCTGGATTGTCTTATTTTTGTAACCATGTGGGTGTAAGCAAGGGGCATGCTCTGACACATAATAACAGTACACCTGGCAGCACAGCAGGTTAGGTGAACACATTTATTTTTTAAGGAAAGCAATTTAAGCTAATACCCCAGGCACTGTAGTGTAACGTAATGTGATGGTAACAGAAATGTTTATTTTACATAGCGCAGACAGAGTGTGTATGCATGTAGTAAAGGTGACCAAGGACAGCGGTAGATAGATACAAGACCTTGTTGTTCCCATGACACACACTGAATTACATTATGTCAAGTTTCACTCTGCAGACGAAACACAAACCAAACGTGTTTACATTTCCCCTTAATAAACAGCCAGAACATGACCTGTGAGAGTATTCCCGATGACTCGCTTTTAAATACAACGGATATGAACAGACACCTAAGTGTAAAAACAACCAACAGCCAAGTTCCACTTAAGAAAGGGTCTCGCTCTGCAGCTAGCAAAGTACGCTAATCAGCAGGTCCAAATTAGATCGTTCAAGAAATTCTAACTTTTTCATTATTATTATTATTATTCATTATTATATACATATATAATAATTTTATTTTTTTTTAAATTCTGGCATGGGGACAGCTCAGGTTGCAGGATCAACGAGAATATTTCTTACCTTCTTATTCCTCTTTTTATCTAGTGCCACATCATTATTTAATCACCCACCAGGTATTGACTTTAAATACCTCAATTAACATAATATATACCCAAATTACTCGTATCATCCATCTTTTTTTTAATACACTGCTTTATTAGATACATTATTTCAGTGTATTGAAATCGAATGAGTTTACCTGAATGACAGCCGTATCTACAGTATGTTATCTAAAGTATGCCTCAAAAAGAACCTGAATTAGTTCAGGTACTCAATCTCAACGTATTCCTGCTGATAGCAGATAGCACTGAATAGGTGTCCTGTCACGTTATCTGCTTGGTAGCAATAGATCATTCGGGTAATAGAAACCAGCTTCACAGGAGTCAAACTGAATCAATTTCATTCCTCCGCACCAAAAAAAATCGATATTTCCCGTATTTGGCAACCTTCACTTTATAAAATAAATAATCATCCCAGCCCCAGCTGTCTGTCAGGGCCTTTGAGCGGGCCGGGTGGACACTGGACTATTGAGTGAGTATGGAATGTAAAGAAGATGAGAAAACATAACTAAGCAAGATACAGTACAGGTCCTTTTGCTTCAATTACACCGTATTCATAGCCGCTTCATTCAACAGTAATGAAATGGAATGGCTGGTGAAGAGATAAGTGCATGATGAGTCCAATTAAAATTCAAGGTAAAGAGATGAAAAGCACTCACTTGTACACAGTTCCCCCATTTCCATGGCCAAGCTGCTCCTGATACTGGATGTCTTGTTCATTTATCTTAAAGATTAAAAAAGAGAGAGAGGAGGAATGAAAGATAGATACAGAAAGGAGAAAGGACACACAGCCATAAAATAGAAAGATGTCACTAGGGAACAGAAATATTTGGGGGAGGAAAAATGCAGCCGCAGGCCATAAACAACGGGTTTGGCTCTCGGGTCATTTCAAGAGGAACGGCAGAGCGGAAGGAGGATCAATAACAACATTTGCTGTCCAATTTAGAAAAGGACAAGTTTGGGGGGTGAGAGAGATGGCAACACTAACGATCATTTGTTTACCTGTGCTGTCTTGCTTAACTCTGACAAAGGCTGTCAAAACATGTATAAAACAGTTTGGCCCCCTGCTGACACCGGTGTGCTACAGGGAGAAGTTTGTCCTCTACTAGCAAGATACACAGAATGACCTCCTTTCAATCCGACACACATATAAAATGTGGACCGTCTCCTTGCAACAACACAGATTTCTGAGTCTGAACATCACAAAGTTGTACCTAGAATGAACATAAGGTCTATATTAAGAACGTGAATGCTAACCATTGATACAATTAACTATCCAAGGTCTCGTCAATGTTTATCTAGAAAACAATGACACGGGTTGCTTCACAGCAGAAACAATCACAAATACACCGGTTCAATACTGTGGAAAGACTTAGCTGACCTGTTCAATATCTGGGATGTTATTACATTAATGGTTTCTTTCTTTTTCAGATCTACTTATATTGGCTACGCCCAAATGCTTATGCAATGACTCTGATGGATTTTCCTCTCTTTCCATAGGTTTTCGGGTTGGTTTATCCTGTTTAAACAAATGCACTAATGAAGTCCTGGGCTCAGAAGATTCAGAGACATTCAGAGCTTTAACAGTTACACTAACAGTGCACAAACAAACGCTGTCATGTCTATCGAAATCATTTCATTTTAAATATCTGGAAACTCTGACCTATCGTCTCAAATCCAGGCAGGTGACTGTAAGTATATAAATGCATATATACCATTAAGTGATGTTTGATCTGATTGTCTGATCAGGGTGACAGCACGTCAATAACCACTGACAGTGTGAAACAAGTATTTTCCCTGCACAGCTGAGGCCAAAACTAAGTTAACGCCTTACTGTCAAGCTTCATTTTAACTTGGAAATATGGCACTGACTCCAGTGAAGGTCCATTGATTAGGTGTGTGGGTGTGTGTGTGTGTGTGTGTGGTACTAGCAGCCACATCTCCCCTGCTTGTGCTTGTTACAGATGTCACATGGGGGCTGATTTACTTAATTGTCTATCTGACACTGGTATCTCCATACTGACACTGCTGTGCAGCTGGATAGAGAGGAGAAGCTCAGACCAGCAGAACATAGACAATGTAGATAACAGTCAGTCAAGATAAAGATCTCAAATGGACCATGGAGAAAAGGGACGTGAAGTGCTTTTCAATAGGCAATCAATAATCTATTGACACACACACACACACACAAGAAGAGGTCAGTATCACACAGCAAGTCATGTCATGTGTGCCAAGTACTCTAACTGATTCAACATACAGTACACTGTACATTCCTGTAGGACATCACTAAATATTTATTTAAAATAAAACAATGCACTTAACGTTGTGCTTTCATATTTTATAATTTAATAACTTTGTGATAACTCAGTTATCAAAAATTGTCTAATTATATTTATTCTACAGAAATAAAAAAGAAAAATGTACCACAAATATACTGTAAAATTTTATGTTTAAAATGTTTACTTTAGTGTTGTTGTTTTTTTTATATATATATATATATAAAGCTCCACTACAACAGAAAATGTTTTTTTATACACCTCAGCTGGAACAGAGTAAAACTGACTGAAGCTAATTCCCATGAAATTTCAATCTTATTGAATGAAGCAGCTCAATATCCTTTAACTAGCATTTAATATTCAAATAATTAAATATTAGTATAATTATCATTTATTATAATATAATAACTATTTAAACATTTGGTTGATCACATTTACTGTTGGATCAGTCACAATATGCTCCATGTGAAATAAAACTATTTAAAATAATTGTGCAGTTGCTGGA
>JAOTRN010000036.1:6196106-6207497 GCA_028566695.1 Bagroides melapterus
ACAAACATACATGGTTGATGCGAGATAAATTGCTTATGACAATGTGGACAGCTTGATTTGTAGACTGTAAGAGCAAATGTCTGCACATCACTGCTGAATTCACCAGTCTAAAGAGCCTCCCGCTAAAGACTGACTGCCAAAATGAACGTACCAGTTAACATCACTGGTACTGAACAACTGAAATAAGGAAAATTCTCTCAATACACCACTGAGATTTCAGTCCAGCTATACAGAGACACTGACAAATGAAAATCAAGACACTACGTGAAAATCATTTATGGTATAACAAGTAAGTGTTAAAAATGGCATATAGAACTACGATGTCTACATTTATGTACAACACGATCCCCAGTTGAGAAAAAGATCCCACTACTAAGATCCCACTACTAAATATCTGGCAACATTAATGGCCTGAAAACTGGACTGGTATCAGACCGGAGGGGCCATATTTACCTGGTCTGTTGACAGGACATTTTCACAGGTCATGCGCATGACACTCGACAAAACACTAACTGACCGAAAGCATATCACTATCACAAATGTGACATTTCAAGTTAAAAGGAAACTGACGATTCTGTGAATCAGACTCATTATATATTCTGTCCAACTGGAGAACCATATCACAATTTACAAAAAAAAAAAAAACCTGGTAACTCCTTTGCTGGCTTTGGTTTATTTCCTCTCTGTTAAATCCATTAAGGCTGTCCTTGTGTAAAAAGTCGGTGTCTGATCCACAGGTGATATTCCTGGCAGTACTTACACAAATCCAAATATCAGTGGGGTTGTGGAACATGGAAGACTTGAATGCAAAAAAAAAGGCAGCCTTCCACCATAGGCCTTATATCAGTGTTGAAGTCATGATTTCTCCTGAGGATTTGTCCCACTTGTGCTCCAGGATTTAACACATGCTCAGATTAGCTAAATTGTCCAGAATGAGAGAAGAATCATATCCACATTTAGTTACAGCTCCAAAATACTGCTGAGCTGGAATCAAGACCAAATTTGAACATGAAAGTTCAATCTTTAAATCCCCATAACGACAAACTTTAACTCATTCATGAATGAGAAACGTTCAGGGTCAAAATAGCTGACGAGTGCATGAAGTAAATATTGACCTAAACAATGGTAATGTTTAATCCCAAACCCATCCAGACTCACACTATTCAGGTAGAAGCTCGGGCTTAATTATTTTCCAGGATATTATATCAGTTCTGAAATACAGATGCTGGAAAGTTGAGGCTGACATTTGACATGGGACTGTATGGTAACGTTAGTTCTCAATCTGACGTAAAACTCTCAGCGGTTGTTGTCATTTTAAGGCAGACATTTATTATTAAACTCCCACATATAGTTATGTGATGTTCAGCTTCCAAACTTGTCAAACAGCAGGCTGGTCTTATGGTTTTCTGAACCCACTTCAGCTCTGGCAGATTCTCAAGTATAAAATTTCTAACGTGATGTAGCAACAAATCCAAAAGCCCAATTCCAAATAATTGCTCGGTCAAAGGATTAGTCCAAAGAATCCCCTGAGCAAATTTGTTAGGCAAAACTGTATTGTGTACTGAGAAACATAAAGCTGAGATTGCTGATGCGTCTGCTGAGTGTATGTGGCTATGGTATGGTATAGCTAGTACACCGACAAATGTGGTGCATAAAAAAGTCGAGCAGGCTCAATGAGCATCTCGCTTGCTGGTGTGAAAACAACTGATGATGAAATGTAACAAAAACAACAGCTGTGCCTGTAAATCGTTTAGTTGCTTACACATTTCCGCAGTAGCTTATGAAAATGAATGAAATGTCTTCACACCACAAACTCTGCTAGGACAACATGTGGAAATAATGTTACTTAAAGCAAACAGCTGTTATATCCGTGAAATAAGAACGGGGCGAACGGCTCCGGAGATTACCTGGATTAGTCTGTGTACACTTGCTACAGACTTTAAAGGAAGTTTCCCAAAAACGCAGACAAACTTCAACACATCCCCCAGAGGATTACCCCCTCCTCTGCTCTCCTCTCCTCCCCTCCCCACGGCAAACACACACCCACACACACTTCAGAAACACTCAACAGCCTTAAAGAAGTGCTATTTTGGCGCGTCAGTTTGGGAGTGGCTGTAGTAGTGTGTGTGCACTGGCCGTGATGACAGAGCAGCACAAAGCGGGCTTGTTGTCTGCACTACAGAGCGTGTTTAATCCCAGCAGATAGGAAGGCGGCAAGCAGCTTTTTAGACCTTCAACCCCAGCAGCAACCGCAAACCAAACGGCAGCCCACTCCCTACCACGGGGACGCACGGCATTCCAGAGGGATGACTAACCCCGCCTCACACAGGGCCTGCACACCCACACGCAAACACGGGTTTTTACCCACAGTCCACACACAAACACACATACAAACACCAATAAAACAATAAAAGCTGTTAAAAAATATTTACAAATGTAACGCGTTCTAAATTTAGCCGTCTGACAACTAAACCTGTGAAACGAGAGAATTGTTACTGACATTTTTAAAAATGTAAATGAAATAAAATGAAATATAAAATATATATAAAATAAAATAAATCTAGATCTCTTAAAACTCTTATTGGAGTTAAGGTTTTTCTATATATATAGCGAGCATATTGAACAGAAAGATAAATGGATTTTGCTTTAATGTGTGTGCACCAATCCTTAATAGACAGAACAAGTCGAGCTCAATATCACTTAAAGAACATTAGTATTTGTTCATATTTGTACATTAGTATATCATAACATCAGGATTTTCGCTGACAAATAGTCACATTTTATACTTTCCATACAGACACAGATTTAGAGTATCCCTCTGTATTTTTTAGCATAAAATGATAAACTCAGTGGAATTCAAGCATACACAGATATGACTGTACAAAAAAAGTACAGAAAGATCATACGTACACATGCATACATGTCTGAATTGCACAGTCACACATGCCAACAATGCAGTCATTCAGTCTATTCATGTCCAGACGTAAGTACACACACATCCAAAACGCCTACATGCTAATACTGTACATGCACATGGCAGTCAAAGTGCGCATCTAATCCTCACCACAACCGCAGCCAGACCTGGCATCTGCCCTCTACCTCGTCACTGTGGTCAAACAGGCTGCTGTCAGTAGACCCACAAAAACACACACAAACACACACACACGCACACACACACGCACAAACACACACACACACACAAACACACACACACACAAACACACACACACACACACACTAACTAGATGGGATTTTAATATCTTTTTAGTACATATAGCGAATCCCAGAAGTGAAAACACATTCTTTTCTTCTAAAACATTTTTTAACACATTTTTTACAAGTTTGTGTAAAACCTGATGATGTACGTTAGATCAAATCTATCACTCACGAGTGTCATGTAAACACATCCTTCAACGAAGGGAAAAGATTAACACAATATCTTACCTTATGTACAATGTGTCATTATGGTCAATATCACAAAATTAAAGATATTAAACTTTTCCTTTATTTTTGGTTTGACATTTTTCAAAACTCTTTTTGAAAATTCTGTTGCTTTTCTGGAAACAATCCATATTTTCAATGTGATCTAGAAAAGCTGGACCCTAGAAGGTTTTGAAAACAATAATGAACAAGCAAAAAAAAAAGGCTTAGTTGGTAAAATGTTAAAATGGTAATCATTAATAAAATGTTTTTTTATCTAATTTTTTAACTGGCATCTAAAATAAATGAACCATCCGTCACGCAAACAGAGCTTAAAGAAAAGTCTTTACTTTGTAGATTAAAAGAGTACTGACTTAAATATGTCATATGTATGCAAAAGAAAGCCTGTTTCTTTAAAATGACAAAAAAAAAAGTGCGTTTAGTCGATTTTTATTCGATCACTCATCCATCTTCAGTAAGCACTTTATTCTGGTCGGGGTTGAAGTGGATCAGGGCGTGTCATGATGTGGGAACACATCCTTGATGGAACGTCAGTTCATCCCAGGACACCACACACATGTTCACACGCTCATTTATGGCTGAGGCAATTTACACCACCCCCCCAAGTGGCACATGACCCGAACCTAAACAGACGTGAGGAGAACATGCACAGAAACTCCACAAAGACTGAAACCCGAGCTGAAGACAGAACGGCGGACTCTGGAGCTGTGAGATATTTGTTAGTACGTGCTATACAAGATCTACCCAGACTACATGGTCAGACTGATTTTACTGTCTGTCGCCAATGAACAACAACTCTGAGTCATCTTTCATCTCTCACAGACGACCTTCGCATTGAAAACGTGGCCCTCCCACACAAAACAGTCGGCAGATCAATTAAAACCCAGAGAAATCGGATCTATTTAATCTGTATCAAAAGCGTCTCCGGTTTCAGGAAGATGAACCCGATGCCAGGCGTCTCTTCAGGGAGCAGACAGATTCAGCCTCCAGGAGAAATAAACGCTACGGTCGTGACACCAGACATCACTTGACTGGGTTCACTGATAAACTTTCCTGTTTGCTCAGTCACCTCGACACACCAAACAATGAGCTTGTGGGCTCTTTCACAGTTTCTACAGACTTTGAACTTTTGCACCAAGCATGTAACCTGCACTGAAAGTGTGGCTTGAGATAGAGCAAGCTTCAGAAAGCAGATACAGACAGACGTGTAGCGCAGATATCTTCTGCTGCTGGGTCAGACAGGATGTGAGACTGATGGAGAGCACAAACAGACACGGAGTTTTGCGATTAAAAAAAACACAAAAAAACGTGGCTTTAGATTAGATAGGACCAGTTTACATTCAGTTCCCTGACTAAAATAAGTCTGGTCAAAAAATCAAAAAGTCAAGAATTCATGTTGGCAAAGACAGCAAGAGAACAGACAGAAAATAAAAAGACCACTTTTATTAATATCCATAATTAAATGTCACAAAAGAACAAAATAACTATCCAACATTTTCTTACTTTCTGGACTGCGTAGTTATGTGAATTTCTTCCTTGTGTTTTAATGTTTTGCAACCTGTTATTACAGACAATAAGTTTGAGACGTTTCCCTGCAATAATGTTTAGTCAAATATCACATAAAATCTAAATCTAAAGGAAACTTGTAGAACTCTCCATGTCTGTAAACATGCTTAATATATTTGAAAAAGAACGAATGAATCAAACATTTTTGACATAAAATGTCATATGTCCTTTTTAAAAATACAAACATTACCCAAACAACAAGCAAACGCATAATCCAAGTTTTTCAGAGGATTGCACAAGCAACCAGAAAAACTTTTTAACTGTACTGTTGAACCTGCCTGGTAAGATCTCTCTCATCTTAAAAACAATATTGTTCATTTCCGCAGTTCATTTGCATTTTATTCTTTTATTGACCGACCTGAACAATTTTTATTACAGATTTTTTTTCCCTCATAGCACACATGGCCTATATATTTGTATTGTGGATAGAGATTGGGCTGGAAAAAAAAAGAGTATTCTCTCAGGCGTTTGCATTTTACGGTGGAGAAGCCATGCTGCAAGTGAGAGTGATTTTTGATACACTTTAAAATGAGAAGGTTCTGTGTATAATAAAACATAGAGATAATTTTAAAGTAAAATGTTCAATAAAATAGACAGGGTGCATTTGAATGGCTGGAAGAAAAAAATTGTGAGTAAAATGAAATGTGAGATGGACTGCATGATTGTTTTCTGGAAAATAAAAACTACTTCAAGATATAAAATGCGGGCTGTTTTTTTTTGTATTTTTATACATATACAGCTAGTCTAGTGAACAGTTTCCAGCACACAAGTTCTAGCATCTAACTCCAATTATCGATCTGTCTGATTGTATATAAAACGAAAACCTATTTGTAGACAGACATTAAGACAAAGACTGAGGTACTACCTTCCCTTCAGTACTTTATGAGTCTTCGTCTTACTCGGTTATCGTCACTTACTGATATCAAATAATCTGTGTAGGTCTCTCAGAGCAGGCCATGACAGATTTTGAGCAGCATGTACAGACAAGACAGCGCTCTGTAGTACAGCAGTGAACTGCAGCCCTGCTCTGTCTGCAACTTATTGCGTGTGAGGCGAGACGAGGCAGAGACGGGTGAGGAAGCCAGCGACTCAAACTCAAGTGGTTAGGAGAGGAGTCAAGGCCAGGAATAAAGGACAGGTCTGAACTCCGTGCTGATTCAGAATATTGAAACGATCAGAAAGAAAGCAGAAAACAGACATGCAGACGTCTGCAGAAAAGTACTTAAAAAAACATAATGTATATAAAACACTGTGAATAGAAACAGAGCTGTGTTTGTTTTGACTCAAATATTCGAAAGAAAGAAATGGATAAATATGGCAGAATAAATTTATGTTTTACTCATTTATATAAAAATTGTGGTCATTAATATAAACAGTGATTATATACCTATTAAAGAACAGCAATAACAATAATCCTGTATAATAGTGACTAAAATAAGAATTTAAATATAAGAATTTTATTGAAGTCACCACCATGCAGCAATAATAAAAGATTATAAGTTACATTAGTCTCATATTGTTATAAATCCTAAATCACTTATTTCTCTAAACATTTTTGACTGCACTTTTTTTGCAGCATCTGAGTCGTTTGGATTAAACTACACTGTTTTCTGTTTACTTTTTGTTTTACCCCAGCCACTGATGTGTTGAAGCCTACAGTTTCTTTCTCAACATAGTTTCACCCAGAGACTAGCACAAGGTTAGACCACAAGCCACAGGCTTACTCCTGAGTGACTGAGTCGGTTCAGTGGCTCCGGGCTCTGCTTTCACTTCACTATCTGTTGAGAAACAACAGCTACTCTGCAGGCTAAAACCACCAGAGGCTTGGCCCTCTACAAAAACACACCTTCCACCAACACACACTCACTAAAGTTCAGAATACAGGAGGCAGTGTCTAAATAAAGAATAAGAGAAAATATATTTTAAAAAAAATGACTGTGCAGCAAACTGCTAGAGTCCAAAAGTGTGTGTGTGTGTGTGTGTGTGTGTATATAGTACATACACCCCAGCAATATTCAAGCATTTTTCCAGTCTAATCTCTATACAGAAACTTGTTGGGGCAGCTGCTATCTTCCTCTAAAACTGCCCATAGGCTTTCATTTAATCTTATTTTGAGTCAAAAGGTTTTTCAGATACATATAAGCACAGGGAAGTTTGTAGAGATAAGGTTTAAAAAACACACTGGACAAGTAATGAAATGCTTCTTTAAAACTTGTCTGAAGAACTGACTCAACAGGCATGATGTGTACTGTCTGGTTCTTTGAGGTACTCCTAGCTTTGGGATCCTAAAACATTTAAACAACGAGACAAATCATTAGCTAACACAAGCAGGTACACATGGACTGATAGAGATTTACATTGCAAGATGAGAGAGGATGCAGGTTACTTTTTTGTTCTGCTCCTTCTACTCTACCATCGACTTGCATATTTTTTAAGGGGATAATGGATAGTGGTAGTAGTAGTTACTGATTTACAACTAACTGAATAAAACCTCAGAGTTCAAGTTGTTAAACATCATCGACTAGTTAGTATAAAACGCAGGATGGTGAATAAACTGGTTGGCACACCCTGACAGCTAGAGGGTCCATGATTCGATCCTGCGCTCCAATTAACAGTTGGTTGGAGTTTCATGTGTTCCTGTGTCCGCAGGGGTTTCCTGTGAGTTCTCCGGTTTCCCCCCACCTTTCAAAAACATGCTGGTCGTTACATTGACTATGCTCAAATAAGCGTGTCTGTATGATGCCCTGTGATAAACTGGCATCCTATACTGGGTGCTTTCCCTCCTCGTGCCCAGTGATCCTGTAATATGTTCTGAATCCTCTACAAACATGACCAGGTTAAAACACTTACTGAAGATACACAAATGAATGACTATTTGTTTATCAATAAATCATAGAACAAATATTATGTCCCATAGCACACTGGTTTAAACCCCTGATATATATCTAAGACTTCCATACCCACAGACACAATGCACAGTAGCCAGAAAGCTCTGCAGATTAAAGGTTGGTGTTATATAACATTATCAGGCAACAGACCAAAGTGAAAGCCCGAGGCAGTGTGTTGCTGTGATCTCTAAACCACAGTGCCACATACTGTATATCCATGAAGTTAAAACACTGGAAACTAACTTACATGACAACAAGAATCATAATTTAACATGTGTGACAGTGAATTTAGAGCTAGAATGTGTCTAAATAAATAGATAGATAAATAACTGTCAGGAATATTTTAACCAAATCACCAAAAATGATAGTTAACGATGAGCTTTGTCAAGTGTGAAGTCGAGGCAAAGTTCTAATATAATCTCAAAGCAAAAAAACAAACAAAAACCTGTAATTTTCTTGTCACTGGTATAATATCTTCAAGCACAATGTCTTCAAGCATTTAGTATTATCATTAGGCTTGTTTATGTGGTGTACTTTTAAAGCTTCATTTTAAAAACTATCCATCTATTTCTGTACCGCTTATCCTATGCCGAGTCATGGGGAACCTGGAGCCTATCCCAGAGGACTCTGGGGATAAAGCGTGGGTTACCGGGCACCAATCCATCACAGGGCACAATCACACCCTACACACAATTTAGAGGTGACATTTATACTACAACATTCAGCCTATGTCTTTAGACTGGGGAAGGAAACTTGAGTACCCAGAGGAAACCCCTGAGGCAGAGAGAATAAGCAAACTCTACAAACAGGGTGCAGAGTAGAGAGAGGAACTAAACGCAAACCCTGGAGGTGTGAAGCAAACATGCTTTCCACAACGCTGTGACCCCCTGTCTAAAAACTACATATGGTACGTTTATGCACCTTAAATGACTTTAAAGATGCGCCATACTCATGACTCGAAGTGAAAGAGACTGGTGCAAAGCTGCAAATGCAGGAGACAAAAAATAAGAGAAAAGTAGTTTCAATTAAAAGTGTACTACTTTAATAATGTTATTGTTAAGATTTCATATTAGGAATATGCTGTGTGTGATAATCTAGTAAAGCCGGTGATCTTGGTCACTCCATCCAAGTAAATCACAGAAGCGCTCAGAAGCGACTCCTGTCAAAAAGCGCACACCGGGACAGGACACACCAGTGAAACAAGTGAAAAGAGTACCCATGTAAGGACACCCCTAACTCTTTCCGTGTTTGTCGAGGTTTTTCCCCGGACTCACCTCGGGATGGTGATACACTTTGTGTTGGCGTTCTGAGTGGTGATGGCTTTCTCCAGTTCGTCCAGCTGTCCCGTCTTCTTCAGCTTCTTCACCAGGCTTTTAACCGCCTTCTCGCACCATTTCTCCTCCTGGCTGTTTTGCTCTCCTTTTTTCCACCCCAAAAGTCTTTTCACGATCGGGGGAGTAAAAGGTAAAATAGACATTATGAACTTCAAAATTCGGTCTCTGTCTCTCTGCCTCAGTTTCTCTAACCCGCACTTTTACACGCAGAATTTAAAATGTGGTTTCAAATGATTACAGTCCGGAGATGTCAACAAAACAGGAAGGATGGCTGTTGACAGAATCATGAGCTAAAAAGGTTTCACGCAGATTATTCAGACTTCAGCAAAACAGACGTGTCTGCGTTTACGATATCTCCGCGTGCACGCTGTAGCGCTTGCTCTGTATTCCTCCGCGAAGAAATATAGTCCCACAGTCCCGTCTAAGTATTTTTTTTAAATAAAAAAAGTAAATGAAGCACGGAACTGTATGTTGTCTACTATCTAGATATATCTTCATACGTGTATGTTTAGGGTCGATTATTAAACACGCGGGATAATGCGATTCTTTCTAAAAGTTTGCTCAAGTTTAGAGGCTTCCGCTACAAGTGCAGTGATGCGGCTCCCTGACGTCTGCACTGAGTCTGCTTCTAATGCAAATAACCCACCGACTCACATCAGACCCTTGAACAGCCACTATTATGTTTCCTGTATGTGAAAACAATTATTTTTAGAGAATATGCTGTTCGTGTGCGTTTGTTCACCCAAACATTAGTGTCATAATGTAATACTCAGTAACTCAATCCTTGCTTTTACGAAGCAAACTCACAGAGGTAGTATTTTCAACTTGACAAGTTTATGAGCGCATCTTAGGTTATGTTTTCATCATTCTCGACATTTCATCCTTACCTCCTCTAACTCAGGACTGAATATGTTGTCATCATTTTGCTGGAAAATCACCATCTTGGGAGCGAAATCAAACCACTTTGACTGTGAAACAGCAGTAACTAGCAGTAAATGCAGTTTGACCCATTGTACCATTATACATTTTATTGCCTCTTTTTCAAATCTTTCTCCATTCACAACACTTCTAAAGCCTGAACAACCACTGCAATTAGACAGGAGGTGAGAAGCTGAAATTCAAATTCTCTAGGAAAAGGTAATTAGCTTCCCCATCCCCCGTTTTTTTCTTTCCTGCATGTCATTAGAAGTGTGTGCAAGTAGCCTAGCGCTATCTTTCATTCACTATGAGGGGATTTCAGATGCTGACATCCATCTGATACTCTACACAGGCAGGGGGCATAGACTGCTTTTTTTAGTGAACACAAGAACGGGTGAAGGGTGTCACACCAGGCATGTAGGAAACCTGCCCCAGCTTGCCCCATCATAACATAGCACAATCAGTCCTCTGAACTCATGCAAAGACAGTTATAGGCTTTGTTTTGGAATAAACAGAGGCATATTCGAAGGTGGAACCCACTTGCTCGTGCCTATAAGTGAGGCTCATATGATGTGTCATGCTATAAGTGAGAATCATAAGACACAAAAGTTCCTTCTTCTAGGTTTATATTTAGAGAAACCGTTAGTTTCATGTACAGCTGATACTAGAAGGTTCACTGCAGATTCCAGTTTCAATTGAAGACTTCATTATGACAACAAGTTCTAGATTTCTGTCCATTTATCCCAACTCTTCAGGACCCATGTGTTTGCACATGTGCACCCATATATAGAGACAGTCCCTCAGAGCATATTGAGACTGGGGGGAAAAGGTCAGAGGGCAGACGAAAGAAGTGTGCAGGAGAGGGCCAGATGTTACCCCCAAAATGCAAATAACCCACACAATGAGAAAAAAAAGGCTGTGTGAATTTTCACAAAGGATCAAGATTATTTCTCCCCATTTACTTTAATCACATTTTACCTATAATCAGCTTAATCAGTTGTTATGTTTATAAAAGTTACAAGTTGTGCAGCTCTTGTTCATGCATATATATTGCAATAGATCTTTAGATCATATAATAACTTTATATATGAATCACAATAATTCAATTTTGAGTCACATGGCAAACTTTAAAAATCATTTTATGATGAAATAATTGAATTATTCATCATGATAGACCTTATAAATGAGCACCATCTACAAAATAAATAGTTGACATCAATTATCTAAGTAATTGTGATCAAAAT